>JAUTDX010002619.1:0-54449 GCA_030844895.1 Ambrosia x helenae | reverse complement strand
AAAGATTTGTTAATTTTTGGGTAGGTGAGCTGCAGTGACCATACCACGAATCTGTGGGGACCAATCCTTTTGGTGTTAATCTCAATCCACTTATAAGGTGGGTTAGACGAATAGCCCTCCTTTAATCCCGCTGAAGTTTTTGAGGCTTACAATCCATAAACGGTTTTGTAGGTGCAAATAGGTGGGTGATGTATGGTAGTTAGTGACGATCGTTAGAAAGAGTTAGACTAGGTCAAAAGAGTTGTTACCATCTTGAAAACTGCAAGGGCCTAAACAACCTTGTCGTTAATCAGCGTGTGTTCAGTTCCGCCTAGGTCAGGTTAACTGTTTCCTCGACCATGTCCCCTTCTAGCCATTTTGGTTCTAGATATACATTTTACCCATGAGTAAAAACAAAATATTTTCATCATATAATCGTTCACACATAGCACACAACACGCAAACTAGAATATGTAGTGTTTTTCAAACGTAAGATAAAAGGAAAAACCAACACCGATAAATTAAAAATAATATCCAAAGATCCCAAATATCCAGTCGACTACTCTCGGAACTCGAAACCGTAAGGGAAACCAAATCAATAATTAGGTTAAAAATAAAATAGATTTCAATCATCCTCACAATCCGTAGTCATATCGGACCCGCCGTCCTCACACACGACTCTCGATCTTAATCTCAATCGGTCCACCCGATTGGCTTCTTCATCGGCTCGAAATTTCATCACAAATATGTCGCCTCAAGTGTTGCCTCAAATTCTTCCACATATTGTTCATTTTCCTCCTCCATTTGCTCTTCCTCGCCTTGACCTAGAACTTCCAAGAGTCTATCACGAACGTGTGTTTTATCCTGTCTAGTAGCGGACAACTCCCAGCTTTTGTGTCGGCCACTTCCTGCCTAGCTATGGCCAAGTTGACGATTACCTGACCAATCCCCTTTATATATGCTGAAAACGATAATCAGAGGTCCTTTTCCACCATTTGAAACGCTGAATATATGAGAAGACGGTATCGAACTCAGTATGAAAATGTCTAACAATTCCTGCAATGGACCTCTCCCATGAGTCTAGAATGGGTGGTACTTTTTCAGGCACCCCACTACTCGTCACCTACGTACATATCACGTTGGGATACCATGTCCATGGACTAATCTCCGGTCCTAAAGGTTTATGATCTGCCACGGATTCAGTACCATTAACGCTTCAGAATTATGGTTAAGAGAAGAAGACGACATTTCCTGCAACATGCCAGGTAAGTATACATATCCAAAAGAATGTCTTAAATGTGCACTAATGTTGTGAGTGTACTAATGCAATCCTTATGCTATGACAGTTATAGACAAGAGTCAACATCAGTCCTAGTTCATTATAACCTGTGGCTCTGATACCAATCTGTCACACCCTCAAATTTCCACTATGGAGCTTATACCGCGAGGCTGTGACACACCAGGATCCCCATAGCCATAAGTCATATGAGCGACTCTAAATGCCCAGACCATTTAGTACGTTTTCAAAAACCAAGTTTAAAAAATCAACCATAAGTTTTTAAGAAAATGCGGAAGCGTAATCAAACAGTCAAGTAAATAGTTATGCGCAAAACAATCGCGCCCAAACCAAAGAAAAAGTAAGTAAATGATGAAAATAGTTTAAAGTGTTCAATATCCCATGACAAACATGATGCATGACCTAAGCATGCTCCGTCCTAGCGACTTGCAAAAGCATGCTAGCGTGTGTCAACATAAAGTCGGTGAGTTCACAGTTTAAGTAGCAAATGTAAAGCTATCAAAGTTGTAAAACCATCAGTTTTAAGCTTGTCAGGGTAGCTAACCCACTCAATGTAACTAAACATGAGATTATTGGGAACATATAGATGATACAGTGCCTCGGCACTAGTGTCTATCAACACTAGTAAGAAAATGTGGTTAGAAGTTCATGCCCATGACCCAAGCACCTTAGGCATGAGGTTGCTGCACAACCTAATAGTGCTACTAACTAATACCACTTTCGTCTCCAGCGATTAACCCAATAATATTGTAAGGACTTTCAAATGATAGAGATTATTTAGTTCACAAAGGACAGTTAAAGTTGTAAAACTAATAAAAACGCGATCCACAGAAGGAATCGAAAACCCGACCCACACAAGAAGTCAAAGCACCCCAAAACCTGGGAAGTAAAAGTAGTCCCAAGATGGACTAGAAAAAGTTTAGTGAAATGTCTCAAACCCGAGACGCATGCTTTCGAGAAAAGAGTAGTGAAACTCACCTTAGGTTGCAAAGCTAAAAATCCAAACTCCACAAATAATAAGGACGTGCTACCTTCTCCCTATTAGACGTGCCACTATGTGCATATATGTGTATACACGATACACCACATAACTAGTTTGTCCAAGACATTTAATAATGTGAAAAAGTTTAAGTGACACCTAGTGTAACTACATTCACAAGTAGACCCTACGAACCCGTTGGTAAAAATTATGTTAATATTAGTCATACACGTCATTTACATCTCATATAAGTTTTCATGCAAGTTGAAGTCAAAATCAAGTCATACAAGACTCCAAATTAGCACATATACACCTATATGATAATCTGCGGTTTTAGGATAGATTATACTCCACCAAAAAAATTTATTAAAAATACTTACCAACAAGTTAGACTCCCAAAATTTTACTTAATATTCCTAAGAGTCCATTAGTCATTTCCACATTTTTGTTTCGTGACAAAACCTCGTAGAAAAATTATGAAAAATAATTTACTACATCTTGGTTCTGAAAACATTCACATCAAGTCAGTTTATGAGAAATTTTTCCCAAAAAACGTGTATTCATCCAAATGGGATGAATCCACTTTGAAAAGTCTAGTTATTCTGATATCAACATACTGACCAAATTTCGTGACCTAAATCCTTGTAAAACTCGAGTTACAGCTGTTTAAAGTTGACCTAAATTTTTTATCCGAAAATCCATTTAGACCTTTATTCAAATAAAATTCCAAAAACACATCAAACTATACCAAATCGCATGATTTACCCATTCCATAAAGTTGGACCACATAAGACATGTTCATATCAAGAAACAATCAAAACAAGTAGTTTAAAGCCATGTTACAGAGACTACAAGTCGTTACATGCAATTTGTCCGATTTTAATCATGCAATAATCTTCACTATAACAAACCCTAGTCACATAATATCGATCAAGAACATCATATAACCATCCTAAACATGTAATACGTCAAGATCATATAATATTGCAGCCCAAACATGCAAGTTTTATCATAATTATTAAATCTATTTACCCTACATGTTCACAAACCATAATCATGCATAAACATAACATATACCACAATATAACATCTATTTGCATTAATTTTACATGTTAATGTTTATTAAGAACTCACAGTCATAACATGTTTACATCAGGTCTGGACAATTGAGTTTATGGTGTTTAAAAACATAAACAAGGAGTTTAAACATAATAGGTTTGATAACATACCGAAAGCTCTTCGTTTGGGTGATCAAAACGCAACTAGAGCTCCAAAACTTGCGTGATTATGATTATGGCAGAGGTTATGAGGGTATATTTTCATGGTGGTTGTTATGGATGATTAAAATAAGTTTAAAATCGTTTTATAAAACAATTAACTTGGTGCCCACGATTTTGGAGTGGTCGCGGGCCGCGGAGCCCAAACCAAGACCGTCCGTGGGCCAGGACGTGTCTTGGTTTCGACCTGGGTTGGGCTGTGCTCTATTGGGCGGCCTGATCCATCTATTATATATATATATATATATATATATATATTGTTTTTCTTTTTCTTTGCTTTGGGCCTTTAAATATTTAACCCAACATCACCAAGGTCCGACCCAATGTTTTTAGACCCGAACTACCTTGCCAATTCGTCGGGTGTCGGTTACAAGTTTGGTGCGCATTTCGGATAAATAACATTTTGGCATATAAATTCACTATTAATTTTCACATAAGGATATAATTGCAATTAATATCAAACAATCATTTCACAATTATTTATTTTGTTATTTCACCAACGTTTAGGGTTCGATACTTGTGTACGTAGTCCGGTAGTACTCCGAATTACTTTGTCATGCAGTTATTAACTTATAATTGTGCCAACGTGTGACTCACCTAACTAACCCTAGTTAAGTCAAAAGCTATGAATATTAATACAAGTACTAGACTTTAGTTAAAGTATGAACCTGAAAATGTGGGGTGTCACAGAAGTCATCATGGACTCCAATGTTGCAAGTTGCTAGGGTATTTTTCTTTCCCATCGTTGTTCTTTCAGAAAATAAGTTACAGGTTTGGAAAAAGAGAAGAAGGAAGGATATGTACCTTTTACTCGGTCTTGTTGTGGATTTAAAGAGAAGGATGGATGAGTAAATATAGAGGCGAAAGAGATAAAACATAACGTTCATCCCGAAATCATTTGCTAGGTTATAGCTTCATGGACGTCAGTCAGATGTCACATCATAATTGTGATAATAATAAAAATATTACCGTTGAGCTTTTAACGGTAACATTTTTGGAGACAATTGTTGGTGGTGAAATTCTCAGGATAATATGTACTTGCATTTTTATTTGTACATCTTCAGGATACTAAAGTTGATACTGAGTTCAGGATATAACTGTGTATTATCTTGTGTACATCCTGAGGATGGGCTAACAGTTTTGCCTTAATATCATTTGAATCCAGGTAATGCTTGAAAAAAATATAATTATAGACTAAGTCTTGCATGATTCTTGGAGACTCAGTTGACGACCGATTGCAACTCATGTGATGGTGGGAGAGCCATAAACGGCTAGTAGACTTAGTTAGTGATGTCCTGAATATTTCAGGATGGAAGTTGTAATCTCTTACTATTCTTTTACTCTCTTTTGCTGCTAACACACACTTACACAACACTTTTTGTAACCTAGGTCGATCGTTCACCACATTTCCAAAGTTGTAACATTTTATTTTTACTTAATAATAATAACAAAGGCAGGGGCATTAGTCCCCCCCCCCCCCCGAATTTTTGTGTCGGCGATCTACATTGATCAAGGGCTTTCCTCGTATATCTAGTGTTATGTATTGGTTTGCTTCATTTCTATTTGCATATTTAAACTTGTCATTCACTATTGCATCCTAAGGATACAACTGTCTGTTTTTTGTCATTTACTTTGATATCCTGAAACATAGTTATCAAATCTTAGTCTTTTGCATCCTAAACGTAACCATCTTGAAAATATAACTGATTTTAAGCTTAACAAATACTTTAGCACACTACCTCACATTTCTAAATTGGAATTCAAAGTTAATTTTAGTTAGTTAATTTTTGACCAAAACAAGTCAAACTTGTAGTATACATAGAGTTTCCTAGTATTGATCATGCAATGAGTTTTATCAAAATATGAAAAGGCAGTTGGATTTTTTTGCCCAAAAGGGTTGTCAATATGTGCACAATGGTGTTCTACGTATCAAATACTTTATATGCTATAAGGAGGGTTATAAAACATTTAAAGTAGGTCCAGATAATTCTAAGGAAGATGTTAGGACAAGGAAAAGACCTTCTATCCGGACTGGATGTAAGGCACATGTTAAACTAAGTTCCAAGGATGATAAGACTTTCAAGATTTATGACTTTGTAGAAGGTCATAACCATGCTTTTGTATCTGAAGATGACATTCATTTCCTAGCAGCTAATAGGAAACTGACACATACTCAAGAAGAGATGATATGTCAACTGTCTTCTTTAAACATCGGTCTTGTCAAAGCTTTAATATCATGAAGACAAAGTATGGAGGTTTTGAGAAAGTTGGTGCAACAGCTACTGATTGCAATAATTTTAAAGGTGGATTAAACACTTTTCTTTGGTGAATATGATGCTGATATGATAGTGTCTAGGCTTAGGGATAAGAAGAAGTCTTGCCAAATTTTTCTTTTGAGTTTTCGGTCGATGACAAGAATGCACTCACTAGTTTATTTTTGTTGATGCTTTATGCAAGAGAAATTACATGGAATTTTTAGATGTGATTTCCTTTAATGCAACATTTAAGACCAATAAGTATATTTTTAAATTTAAGTTTCAGATACATCTATATTATGTTCATATTTTACTAAAAACTCTCTAATGTGTTGTAGGTACAAGATGGTTTTTGTGCCATTTACTGGAATTGATAATCATTGTCGAAATGTGACTCTTATAGCAGGCTTGTTATCATCCGAGACAACTGAATCTTACACTTGGTTGTTAGAATCAGTTTCCAAATCTTTTGGTAAGCATCCAAAAGTAGTTGTAACCGATCAAGACCTGCCATGAAACATGCTATCCAGTTGGTGTTTCAAAATAGCAGACACAGATTGTGCATGTGGCACATAATGAAGAAAGTTTTTGACAAGGCCAGTATAACATTTTCATAAATTTATGTTTGTGCGTCTGTTTATATGCTTGGTGCATTTTAATCTTGACATAAAACTTAGAATAACGAGTGCATTAACGTTGTATTGTGCTTATGCAGTGCATAAAGTTAACCTACTGCGTTTATTTTCATATGTTTTGGTTTTAGGTTGGTAGTGCATTATGCAGTGATGATGAGTTTAAAAGACGAATTTGTGCAATTGTATGGACAGACTCAATCAGCCCAAAGACGTTTGATTTTGATTGGGGTGTAGTTATGGTTGATTATAAACTAACAGACAACAATTGGTTGACAGACATGTTTAACATGATATCAATGCGGATCCCTACTTTTTACTGGGATGAACATATGTCAGGCCTAATGAGGACAACATCAAGATCTGAGAGTGAAAATCACTTCTTTTGCGAGGGTGCAAATTCTCAGTTAACACTAGTTGAATTTTTCAACCCATTTTGAAACTTCACTTGAAGCTCAAAGATTAAACATAGGAAGAATGACCATGACTCAAGGCATATTGTACCTGATTTTTTGACTAAAAATCCTATTGAAGGTGAGGCATGCAAAATTTTTACAAGAACTATTTTTTTTTTTTTGATATTCAAGAAGAGATATACGCTACATACGAAGGATTAATAGGTGTTCACACCCAAAAAGCTTATGAAGGTTTTTTAAAGATTTTTGTTGAAGATCCACAAGCACATGGTCAAGGATTTATTGAGGTATTGAGTGCGTATTAATATATACAACGTGCGTTTTAATGAATAGACTTGTTTTTCAAATAGAAAATGTGTTTTTTAATATTTGCAGGTGCTTTTCAAGAGGGAAGTGCATGATGATGTTGAAGATGTTACTGCATTATGTACTTGTAGGAGGTTGAGCATATGGGTTGCTGTGTAGGCATATATTTTTTATTCTAAGGATGTTCCGAGTTAACCGATTCCTGAAAAAATATATCCTGAAGAGGTGGACCCAAGATGTTGTTCCAAATGAAATAAAATATTCATTTGAAAATGGAGAATTTGGTGATGACAAGAGTAAACAAGATAGAGATATTGCTAGGGAGATAATGTTGGTGGTGAATATCTTGCAAACACTTTAATTACTGATTTATCTGAGTTAACTTTGGTTAATGATCAAGTAAAAGACATGATTAAAAGGTTGATGAGAGCAGGTTTAAGAGACCTAGCCAGAAGAAGTATGGCAGATATACTTCTCTTCTTGGTTATGAGAAACCATCCGAGTTCGAACCTACTATTCGACTACCTAATGGGATTAAGAACAGGTCGTGGTTGTACAAATGAAATAAAATCTCATTTGAAAATGGAGAATTTGGTGATGACAAGAGTAAACAAGATAGAGATATTGCTAGGGAGATAATGTTTGAATATCTTGCAAACACTAAAATTACTGATCTGAGTTTACGTTAATGATCAAGTAAAAGACATGATTAAAAAGTGATGAGAGCAGGTTTAAGAGACCTAGCCAGAAGAAGTATGGCAGATATACTTCTCTTCGGTTATAGGAAACCATCAGTTCGAACCTACTATTCGACTACCTAATGGGATTAAGAACAAAGGTCGTGGTAAACAAAGCTTATCAGTCTGCAAAGAAAAACAATTATTCGAATGGGTAAAAGGAATAGAAGTGCATGAAATGCGGAAGAAAGGCCACAAACGACGTAAACATCAAAGGGATGCTGATTCAACTCAGCCACAGGTTGAGCAAGAGGATCAAAATGTTGAAAGATGATTTCGAAGATAATGAAGATGTAGAGGAAAAAGTGTTTGATGATCAAGAATAGTCTTAGATACAGTTTTACTATGCATGCGTTTTAATTTTCTAAAGTCATTTTAATTTTGTTTGTTTACTCAGTAATTTTTAATGTTTTTAATACGTGTGTCTGAGTGTTTTTAAATAAAAACCATAAGTGCGTTCAATATAGATAAAAGGGTGCATTTATAACTACATCAACTGCCTTCACCACAAGCACTTACCACCACCCATCATCCACCGTCATAAACACCACAAAAAAACAACCATTCAAACCTAAAAACAACCACCTAAAACAACCACAAACAACCATTCTACCTAAACTAACCATAACCACCACCATAATAATAAAAAAAATATTATAAACTTAAACCTAGACCATAAACTAAAACACTCCAACCCATCCATCTCTTCCTACCTAAGATGTTGTCCCTTGCCTTTTGTTTCCCTGGCATGTTCTTCATGATGCATTTCTCTGTAGTTGCTTGTGTCAGACAAATGAGATTATCAAAGGAGGCTTGAGTTTGGAGTTGCTCTGTTGATGCATTCCTGAATGGAGATTTTCCTCACTGAGTAGCTTCTCATGAATATCCATGTTCTTCATAAACTACATGAGGACCTCACTCTGTACACCTAAAGCCACACAGGAAGAGTTGATGTCTTCTCTGACCTCAGAGATGGAATCCACCATAATCAGAGTTTTCACTTGAATATTGTTGATTGCATCTTCGTACTTATCTACCATTTTTTAGTGTTTTTGAGTGGGTATGTGAGGCCTTTACATTGATAGTGTTTATTTATAGACAAAACAAGTTAATTACATATAATGTGGTAGTTGAATATTGAATTTCATGAATTAACTATATTCAATACCAATCAAATCATATATACAGTCATTTAGTGAAATAAAATGTTAAAAAAATTCATGTAATTAGATATTTTGATTTTTTAACCATTAATAAGTGAGACAAATTGGTTGTTGACGTTATTAATTTGTGATTTTTCATCGATGGTTCATCATTAGATGTACTAAAACAATAAAAAAATAAACATTGTTAATTTGCAATTCATGTGTATCTGGATTCTACATCAAGTGCGTCTAAAAAATTACAACGTGCGTTTGAAACAATGAACGTGCTTTTGTTTGTCACATCTAAACAATTTCAAACGTAGAACGTGCGTTTGAAACTATATACATGCGTTTAACACATTCTGTTATCACCAACTTTTTCTTTTTCTTTTGCAACTTCTGTTAACCTAATTGTTTTATGTTTAGTTGTTCTTCTTGAAATACAATCGAAAATATTTCACAACTATAACGAGCGTTTATTCATAATCCTTTGTTTATCGTTTCATTTTATCATCTACGTATAATCCTCTGTTTTTCTGATTTTTAGATTGAAACAATGTTCTAACATTTTCGTTCAATGTAATCGACTTTTTATTTGTTTTTTTTATTCTGTAAACTTTCAGAATGTTTTATCGATTTGAAATCTTGTAAATTAATTTTCAGTTAAGCCTCTGTTAAACTAAAAAAAAAGTTTTAAACTTTTTCCTAATTTACCCTTGGCTTGTTTAAGTCGACCATGATTAAGGTTGATAATTATCATCATTTCACTGCCTACATCTAAGAACTGAGAGAGTCTTCCTACGTTTCTCACGTTAAAAAAGTTTTGTACATTATTTCTTCCCATCACTTAAACTTGACATCAAACAACGATAGTCCATATATAAAACACCAAAATGAAAAAAAAAAAAAAAAGTTTCTTCAAACTAGTGAAATTCTTAAAAAATTTACATTGAGTCTTGAATCTATTTCCCTTTTCTTTTTGTGGGTCCAACATTTCTTGAAGCATGCTAAAAGTCCAAAAAAAGAAGATCCAATCTCTTGTTACCTTTCCCAATTCTTTTACACCTGCATCTCCATATCACACACTCATTCCCTTTGCACCTTCATACCCTCATCAATGGCCATCATAACAGAAGAACCAACCACATCAAACTCTTTACACAAACCACAAACAAACCAACTCCAAACCCTTTCACCTTCTGGTTCTACTTCACCATCTCAGTCTCAATCATAACCTTAATATTCATAACAATATCCACTTTACACCCATCAAGACCCCAAAACATGGTTCCTTACACTACCCACAAACCTCAGACACCATTACTCTAATGGCAGAACCATAAAGGTCCAACCCACTGTTAATAAAGATCCAATGAGGTATTCTCTATTCAAGCTGGTCCAAAAGATTCTTTAAATAAAGTGCTTATTATACATGGGTTAGGTTGTAGTTCATATCTGTTTAGTAAAGTTGTAAACTTTTTAGGACAAAATGGGGTCATGCTGTTGCCATTGATTTGCCCGGTTCCGGGTTTTCGGGATAAGTTTGAGTTGGTTACAGAGGAGAAGGAAATTAAGGGTTTTGGGAAGGTTTTGGAAATGTATGATGAGATTAAAGAAAAGGGTATTTTTTGGGGGTTGATCAGTTGGTTGAGCAAGGGTATGTGAATTATGATTATCCTGAGAATGAGGTTCGTGTGTCGAAAGTGACGAGTTCGAAGGCGATTGAGCTCGGTCCGGATGAGATGGGGAGGGTTTTGGGGCAGGTGATTGATGCTTTGGGGTTGGGTCAGGTTGATTTGGTGTTGCATGATTCGGCGTTTAATTTAGGAGCGATTGGGTGGCGAAGAATTTAGGGGTTGTGAGGAGTGTGACGCTTGTTGATAGTTTGTCGGATCGGTCGGTTTTTCCTTTGTGGGTTTTGAAAGTGCTGGTGGTTAGAGAGGTTGTGTCGGGGTTTGGGTTTGTGTTTGATAAAGGTTGTTAGAGGTTGTTGTTTGAGAAGGGTGGTGTGGTGGATTCGGAGAGTCATAGGGTTCTTTTGAAAGGTAGAGATGGAGTTAAAGCGGTTGTTGAAATGGGGAAGAGAATGAATTCTAGTTTTGATGTTGGAGAATGGGTAAGTTAGATGGTGTGAAGAATTTGCCGATGCAAGTGATTTGGTCTAGTGGTTCGTCAGATGAGTGGTTAGAAAAGGGGCGGAAACTGGCGGAGGTGCTTCCTCAGGCGGCATTTGTTACACATTCAGGTGGCTGCTGGCCACAGGTGAGAATAACACAGTTTAAATTGGGCTGCAGTATGGTTTTGTGATCATGATGATTGTGAAACATGAATATATTGTTGCTTTTGATGACTATAGTTTATCATAGAGTGTATTACATATGGGTAGAGATGTAATAGGTGGATTGAGTAAGGGTCAAAACGAGTATTTTTGTTTCAATCATCTTGGGTTGCCCTTAAACACCTTCTGTCCAATTCTTAAATTTTTTTTGTTAATACTTTCAGCGTGAAACATGAATCCGTATATCTATTTTTCTGTAACAAAAGTACATTGGTTGCCTTTCAATTAGTTTGACCTATATGACCTGTTTCCTTTTAACCTAATTAATTTTTATTTAACCCTTTGAGATAATAATATAATTCGAATTAATTCATTCACAAGTAAATAGGTCAAACGTGTATGCTCTATGGGTGAAAGGTGAAACAATGAATGATGGCCTCAATAGTCTTCTCGTAGAACCTTTGTGGCCGCTATTGTCTTTTTGCACCTTCGTTTACTACTAACAAAGAAAGTACTATCATACTGCCTTTAAATGATATTTTCTAGGCTGATTACCATTCTGCAAAACGAGTGATCTTTGACTTATTTGGCAACATCATCTTTTTTGTTTGTCTAATGATTGTTGTAATAATAATCATGTTTCATGTAGTTTAGTTTAAGTGAATGTGCAAAGTCTGTTCTATGATATCACTTAACCATTACATCTTCCGTTTGTGCAGGATGATACAGCTGATGAGCTGGCAGAAAGTATTCGCGAGTTTGTGTCCAGGTTACCACAACCCATGAAAGCCTCAAGAAAAAAGAGCCTGTATCGGACCACATTCGTGAAATGCTTGATGAAGCAACTGCCAATGTTCACCACCATGGTTTCAGTGGTCATGACCATAGCCACGGTCACGGCAAGGAAGTTGGATATCCAAGTGGTTATGGGCTCAAAGATGAACTTTAGTTCAGTGTTTGACTCTACTAGAACAGTAGAACTGACAGTCTGCTAATGTTGTAATGTGTGTAACATTTTTGGCTTTCTGTTTGTACCATTCTATTAAGGTACAATGTTGTTTTTGAGGTTTTCTTGAAAAAGTGATATAAATCGGTTACAAAAAGTTATAACATGTTTTACTTTGTAGCACGATAAGCAGGTAGTCTGTATATATAAGGCGTTTATTTTTAGAGTGTAGGGAGTGGGGGGGAGAAGTGTCTTCAAGCCCCAAACACTACCCCCCATGGGCTTGAAAACACCATGCCCCTGGGGCGGGGAGATCTCCAAGCCCTTCACTCCCCTACTATTGAACACTTGATTTGTAGACCCCACATATGTCACGAGGCAACTCACGCCCCCTTTCTAAGTCTCTCACTCCCCATAGTCTGAAGAAGATAAAATTCATAGAACATAGGGAAATGGAAAATATTGTAGGGTTTCGTACATTGTTTTTTTTTCACACTATTATAGTTGTAGAGTTTTGTTAAGAAAACACAAACCATAACAACAAAACATAACCATAGGAATGTTAAACGAACAAGTACTTTTTTTTTATAAAAATTGAACCAAATGCTGAACACCCTGAGTAAACAACCTGGTTGCTAGATCATGTGAAAGACTTCGCGAAACAAGGAGTCGTGTGACAAGGTATGGTGGTGCTGACATGAGGGTCCATGGTAGGATTGCTGGGTGCTAGGGTTATGCGAGTGTGATTAGGGTTTGGATATTTGTATCATAATGAGGCTTTAAGACCACTATTTAGATCATTCACAACCCATACCCTGTTCCTTCTCTCATTCTTAAAATTTAAGAAAATCTCACAAAAACTCACTCCATCAGAGAATTCACAACCCGTCCCCATCCCCAACCATATAATTTAAAGAAAAATCATAGTTTTTAAATATGCCACTCACTTTTGCAAATTCTCTCACATTCCTACACCCATTCATATCCCCTATAAACTTTTTTTATTATTATTTTATTTCTTTACAACCAACATTAATTCACTCCACCTTTCATTTGTATTATTTTATTATTATTAAATGATATAGGTGAAGGATGGAAGACCCCATATATGAGGGCTCAACATAGGTTTTTTGTAAATTTTAGAAATGAGCTATGGGGAAAGGGGTTGGGATGGAGTGAGTTTTTATGGGATTTTCTTAAATTTTAAGAATGGGGAGGGAATGGGGGATGGGTTGTGAATGCTCTCACAACCCCTATCCCCATACCCCATTTCTAAAATTTGCAAAAAAAACTATGTTGAGCCCCCCATATATGGGGTCTTCCATACTTCCGCCATCTCATTTAATAATAATAAAATAATACAAATTGAAGGTGGAGTGGTTTGATATTGGTTGTAAAAAAAAAGAAAATAATAATAAAAAAAACTTATAGGGGATATTAATGGGGAATAGGATGTGAGAGACTTTCAAAAAGCGAGAGACAAATTTAGAAAACTATGATTTTTTCTTAAATATATGGTTGGGGTTGGGGAACGGGCTGCGAATGCTGTTATAACCCTATACTTACAGGATCCTTAAAAATATTTGAGCACGGAGCGAGTAGAAGAGGACGAGCATATGTTGAGAACAATTTTATAAGGGTTTAAACTATAATTGGGTTTAGTTTTAAATATTTAGTCAATTTTAAACGATTTAAGCTTTACTATTGGGTATTGTTTAGTAAAACAATGATGAGCTTAAATTAAATGATTTTAGTATTTAATAATAAAATCTTAATGCCATTAGGTGTTTTAACCAAGTATATTAGGTTTTTATTTTTGAAATATAATATTATAGGGGATGGCTAATATGGAAACCCTTTATAATGAAAAAACTGCCAAACCCTATGGTGACCATTGATCAAGTTTGATCAATGGTCCATAATTAATTTCCATATAATATTCAAAAGTAAGTGGGCCACTTGCTTAAAAAGGTGGAATAAGGGCAATATGGTAATCTTGAATTAATTTTTTTAATTTAATTTTCTGAATCCTAGGTTTAAAAAGGTTGATTTGACACTTGTCAAGTCACCTCTCTCCTACTTTATGACACTTTTTCCAGCATGAATATTAACGTACGTTAGTGTTGTGATAAAAAATTCTGACCTCGTGTGAGACATCGCTAACATGTGTTACCAGACATATACTAAAAGATCATAATAAAAGAACACATAAAATGTATATTTAATTAAGAAATGATAGAAACGATCATTACAATCAATACTAAAAATGTATCAAAAAACTTTTCATACAAAACATCATCTTTAACTATCATAACAACATAGAAAAAATCTAGCTATGCTTCGTTCTTGATCCTCATCATCATCTTTAACTCAAAAACATCTCTTCACCTACAAAAAAGGTAACACGTGTTAGTTGGGCTCTACAAAACACATAATGGGACATCAATGACATGTGTTATTGTATTCTAAAACATATGTTTACTGAAATAACGTATGTCATATAAAACCTAACACATGTTAGTTGGGCATATACTAACGTATGTCATATGAACCCTAGCACCTGTTAGTTAGACATATACTAGCATGTGTTAGCACCACAAACATGTGTGTAAACAACACCAAATTGTTGTGCCAAGTGTATCATACTCAATTTTACAATTATGTTAATACAACTACTCAAATACGATTAATAGGGTTTTAAATCCAACAATGATACATTTAAAAAATCAAATCAGACCAATCCAAATCCATAACACATGTTAGTTGGGCATATACTAACGTATGTCATATGAACCCTAACACCTGTTAGTCAGTCATATACTAGCATGTGTAGCATCACTAACATGTGTACCCAGAATACATACACACATAATATACCAAAATTGAGCTATACTAGCATGTGTTAGCATCACTAACGTGTGCACCTAGACGAGTTCATAACACTTTCACATGCCAAAACAATATTAACCTCATGTCCCCAAACCAATAACAATCTAACATAAACAAAATAGTAATAAAAAAAGGTTAAAATAAGTTTTTTTCCCATTCTAACAAAACCCAAAACCTAACAAAATCAAAATGTAACAATAATAACAACATTCACGAACAACCGCACGAACCAAACTAGTTAATATACTAGCATGTGTTAGCATCACTAACATGTGTATAAACAAACACCAAATCTGCAGTGCCAAGTGTATCATACTTAATTTTACAACTATGTTAATACAACTAATCAAATACGATTATAGGGTTTGAAATCCAACAATAATAAATTTAAAAAATCAAATAAGAACCAATCCAAATCCATATACCAAAAAATTATCCTCATATTCATGAAATATATAATATAATAAAAGACATTAGTAGCATGTGTTAGCATATTCTAAAAATATGTTTTACTGAAAATAACATATGTCATATGGACCCTAACAACTGTATGTTGGGTATATACTAGCATGTGTTAGCATCACTAACGTGTGTGAGCATACAAGACTCGTACCGCAAAAAATAGACATGTACCCTATACGAGTTCATAACAATTTCACTTGCCAAAAATTTATTAAACAGAATACAAAAATTATTTAAACACCCTATTCACCAAAAGATTAAAAATTTATTTCTTTTAAAAAAAATCACTTACCACAGCCACATCACAAACGCCGCCTTGTTCCAATAGCCTACTCGTGAAAACCAACACTGGAACAGATACACATGTTAGTTTGGGATCCTCAAACACATAATGGGCATCACTAGCATGTGTTAGCATATACTAACATAAAAAAGACTACAAATTTATTCATCAATCACATGTGATCTATCAACCTCATGTCCCCAATCCAATAAAATCTAACATAAACAAAATAATAATAATAATAATAATAATAAATGTTAACATAAGTTTTTTTTTTCATTCAAGCATTTGATCGAACACTTGGTATGCGAACAAAAACTATCCCAAAAACTATTATTATTATTATTCTAACAAATCCAAAACCTAACAAAATCAAAACGTAACACAAACGCACAAATAAAAAACGTACAGTGAAGCTAATATATTGAAATTAATTAATACCTTTTTTTATTATTATAAACGTACAGTGAAGCACAAATAATCGAAAGTGATTTATTATAATAAAAGTGAATATAACTTTGAATTCGAAAGTTTCATGTTAGAGTGTTTTTATTATTATAATAAAAGTGTTTATAATAACTTCAAACAAAAGAAACACATTACAACCATCTTCTCCTCCGACACTCTGTATTATAACTTTTTTTTATTATTATTATTAAAAAAATGAAAGGGAAATGAAGCTGTACAAAGCAAAATCATGGTCTCGTAAGTTTATTATTATTATTATTACAGAGACCTCCAAAGCAAAAGTTATACAAGATCTTATCTCTACATACTTGGTCTCCTAAGTTCATACCTCAGAAGTATAGACAACGAAGATACGACTTCCATATCAAAGGTCTTGTTCTTCTTGAATCACTCACTTCATTTGTAAATATGCAACTTTTTATGACGTTTTCCAATAATTACAGAAACATGGAGGTGGCGGCCATCGTACAGAAACATGGTTGTGGTGGTGGTGGTGGTGGTTCTAGAGAGAGACAGAGAGAGGGGAGGGTAGAGAGAGGAGGATATTATCTGATTTGAATTTGAAAAAAAAATGAAGAGAGAGAGGGGGGAAACCAATATATATAGGAAGAGAGAGAGAAGATGTAGTGAAAATGTCTATGTTGCCTTTTGAATATTATAATATAAATGTGATGTGGCTTAATATGAACCATGTATTGGGTTTCTTGGGGTTTTTCCATTTTGGAAGGTTTTCTCCATATACTTCCACTATATATATATAATATACTAGTAGGCGACCCGCGCGATGCGGCGGCAACAATTTACAACGCAGTTTTCATTTTCCATTATGTTGCATATTACGTCTATTAGTTTCTTATTCGTGAAAGTAGAATCAGTGTGGTCTATATATGTCTTTCATATTTCATTTAAACAACAACAAACACACGGATAAAAAAAAATATTAACATACGCATAGGAATTTATAAATAGAAAGCCGCATATCCACTACAAGGTGCTTTTAGCATACTAAAATAAACCCAACTTGGGTACGCACTTCTATTATTAACTTTTATTTATTTTTATTTAAAAAATATGGTTATAATGGTTATAAACAAAACTAAGTTTATAACTCCATTACCGTCACTAACAAAGAATTTATAATTCTGATGTATTAACATGAAAAATATAAACATTTTTTTTTTGTATTTTCAAGTACTTACATGAAAAAACATAAACAATACAGTTACACGGACCATGTTCGTGTCTACTCGGATACATATATGGTGTTTGGGTTCAGAAGTATAACACAATTCTAGGATTCGTGTCGTTACATTAGAGATTGTGTAAATTTTTGGATTCTTGTTAGGTTGACTTGTGAGTTAAAATCTTATGTGACCCTTAAGACATACATTGGATCACATAATAAAAGTTTGTGGTTCCCTTATAAAAAAAGAGCTTGATCAACTATAATGTAAAACTACGAGAAAACTGGATTACTACTGTACATGAAAACTCATAATCTTAATACACTTTGGATATAGAAAATACTACCACTTTTACATATCGTAAATTTTATAAATACTTTTAAATCTTTTAATGCTTTTATATATCAAGTATTCTTATATTCCAGACTCATACTTTTATGAAATTATAAAAAGATTGATACATGTAGTGTATTCGTGTCTTGATAATAATAAATTTATATGAATTTTGGTTTTATTAAAAAAGAGAAATTGTTGAAAAGATGAGTTACCCATAATTGTTAGCATTCAATTAGTATATAGAATTAGAAACATTGAGAAAATTGTTTTGCATTAGTCACAATTCATAAATTAGTCTCTAAAAAGTGAGAGGAGAAGGTGTGTAGGGATTTGAAGACCTAGTTTGACTTTATATTAGAGATTTCAAGTGTGATGATTCAAAACTGAGAAAGGAAGTAGGGGGTTTGATTCTTGTTTGACCCTACGTTTTACCAAAACAGAGAAAGGAACAAATTTCTCGAAATCAATGAGGTTTCAAAATAGAGAAAGGAAGTAGGCATGTCAAATTTCACCAAAATAGAATTGGTGCAGTATGGTTCTCTTTTTGTAGTCTGATCTTACCAAATGGGTGTACCTCTTTTAGGGTAAAGATAAAACCTTATGATTCTTGACTATGGTTCCTTAATTTCCCTAACCCCTTAACCATGAATATCATAAACATTATCAATTGTCTAATTTATTGAATATAATTATATACGATAAGAAGCAAAGTGCACATGCAATTCAGACATTTGAACCAATTTATAACCTTTGACCCAGCTAACAGAAGGAATATAACTTGATTAAAATACTATCCTATCTTAGAATGCAAAATTAGAGTTAAACTCTTATCCACAATTTTATAATATATGTATCTTAAATTTTTTCAAGCATGTATGTAAATAATAAGGGACTTTTCTTGATACTCATCTAGTATAAAACATTAAATAATACAAAATAGCAAATTAAATTAAAGTGTACACAATAGAATATAGGACAAGATAAAATGGATTAGCATACAAACATCTATGTGACTCTTGAACATGGACATGCAACATATTTCCAATTTGTCTCAATAGAATAAAAAATTGGGATGTAAAACAACAAGAAATAGCTAAATGATCATACTTGTGCTGATTAAACAAGTCGATGGTATAAGATTTTCCACTACCATGGCCGAAAGAGGATGAATAAACTCCAACACATTGACCCTTCCTACCTTGAACATAATTCAATGACGAGCACAGTTCTGAAAGATAGATATTTTAGGTTAGATTACTTGAAACATAAAAAGATAAACAAATTATGAAGTTACAAAAACGGGTATGCATATAAAAAAGGACATTTATCTATTTTTACCTTCAAAGAGTTGAGTTCTTAAAGAGAAAAGAAACAACAATTTGTGTTGCAAATCATTGCGGACTATTTGACACGGACTGAAAATGTACCAATATATTGTTGCCCGAAAATGGCTTGAGGGTTATTCCATTCATCAAATTCACTATATTATAGATAAACATAACCCAAACTAACTTTTTTGTTACAGGTTCCAAGTGAACCAGTTTATAGATGTGTAGAACTCAAATTGCTGGAAACATGTGAAGTGTATGGCTTTACTGGTTACTCCTTTGGTGTTAACAAAGCTGCAGCAAACAATTCAAAGTCGTAAACTTAGTAGCTTGTGAAAGGACCTGTTAATGGACCCAACGATTACAGGTCACTTTTTTGGTCAATCTCTTTAGTGATAATTCATGTGTTATGAGTAAAAAATGCATTATTATGATAATATCTAAATAGAGAATAAAAAAAGTAGGAAGTAGTTAAATTAATAGCACATGACAACTATTGACACGTTTACCTTTAGCTGTCTATTGGCTCAATCAAGATAAAACTAACCCACATTAACCAATAATTGCTAGCTCTCTTTACAACAAATAGATTTTAAGGTCAACCTTAACCGGTTCAAAACTTAAATCTCTTCAAATCATCACAGCACGTCATGACATTGAAGAACTATAATTCCCATTATACTCTCTCCTTTTAGATAAGTCTTCAAATGAGCTAATTAGTGTAAGCAACACAACATACAATTGTTAAGCTGGCATCTTAATTAATGTTATGAGTTTGGTTATAGAAACATAATAAAGAAACAAAGTGTTTCAACATCAAGCATTAAACAAAATTATTTGTCTTTAGAAGCTGCTTGCAATGTATTTACCAATAGTCCATGTCATCAAGATCGGTTTTCTGTCCGCAAACGCTATTCAAATTGAATAATACATACCTTCAATATTCATATTGACTATGTCAATTTTAAGTTTTCGGGTAACCCGAACACGACCCGGTTATAAAAAGGATTAGATTTTCAAACCAAAACCTGTATTTATGTGTCGTCTTCGGGTCATGTCGAAAATTGCCACCCAAAATCCCCAGAGGCATAATGCGAATGCGCTAATTGTAGATAAAATTTTCTCTCTTAATCAGAAGTGTAGAACACATTGATGGTAAATAACACACCTTAAGACCTTCTCGGACTTCCATGATCCAAGGAGAGCAATAGCATCAAGTTATAACCTAGAAGAAGTGTGATATTGCCCTTAGTAGCTAGTACAACCCAGCTTGACTGTTTTGTTGTACATATGGTTTCCATTGTGACCATAACGGAAAAAGCAAATACAAAATATAAAGAAAAATGGATTACCCGATAGCTATAGTAGTCTCTTCAGAATCAAATGTTTACACATTTTTCCATTCTTTGTGAAGATTAAAAACAAAATATTCAGTTACTTGTTTCTCACGTGTATGAAAACATCAGAACCAAAATTAGACTACTGATTATAAACAAAATATTCAGTTTTTTCATTTCTCACCTGGTAAAACTACTCATTGTATTCTTTCTTTTCAGCGTTTAGTTCCTTCAATGCTTCACTTTTCCACCTGCTCAGGACAAACACTTTTTTTTGTATAAATCAGTTTATAACTGAGACCAACAGATCCAATTTTAAGAAAAAAATTTATTTAAAGAAAACTACGAGGAAGAACAAAGTGCGCAACACCTTGCTTGAATGACATTAGTCAAGTCTTGAGTTAGGCTAGATCTGAATCTCTAATCCTTAACTCACCATCAACGTCATTGCTTCATCTGAAATAGCAAAAAAAAAAAAAACGAATGAAATAGGATGGTAAGAAAAAAAACCCTTCTTGCTCCTAACGAACTTAAAAGTTGCAGCAATCATCCCCAATTCGAAACACTAAAATGAAATTAGATAAATGCCTAACCTCCTTCTACAATCACATGTTTATACACACTGAACTTAGTTAGCCAAGATCTGCTGGAAAAATAACACAAAGTTACAGATCTGTGTTAATACGTGTTGATTTACTAGCAAATCGAATATATTTATAGGGTTTTACTGATTTATTGAGCCAAAACGATTTTCCTTGGATCTTGGTTGCTTAAAAATCAGCTTCATGGAGGAAACTCTGTCATCTTCGATCTTCAAAGGTTCGTTGGAGGGTGGTGGATTCAGTGAGTGAGGGAAGCGGCGGCGATGGCTAGGGTTCTCTAGAGAGAGAGAGAGAGAGAGAGAGGAGAGAGAGAGAGAGAGAGCGAGAGATGAGGAGTCAGATAGGTTTTGAATGATTGTGATGTGAGTATAAACCCTAATCAGAATAATGTATCCTGTGTTATTTCCTTAAGCATTATAGGCTTGTACATCATGCATCATAGCTTGCACCCTTTAAAAGTTTAAGAGTTTCTATGCATTGATTCTTATACAACATGCTTCAAGACTTGTACATGTGGATAATGACCATTTCTGCCCTTCCTATATGCTTATTAATATAGTATAGATATAGGGGAAGGTTTAAATAAAAACCCACTCAAAACGAAGAAAACCGGTAAACCAAATATCAACCATTGATCAATCTAGATCAATGGTCCAAATTTATTTGATGATTTTTCATTTAAAATAATAGACTAGATGACAAAAAAAGGGCAAAAGAGTCAAATGCCATTTTTCTGAAAAAGCAGATATGACAAGTGGAGCCCACACATGTCACATCATCTCTCTCATACTTTTGTGACCATGGTCCTAAATCTGCCAGATGCCTGTGTTACATATGTAACGGTGTGTTGTGTTACGTAGGTTAAAACTGAGTTGCCAGTTTATATTATTTAAAAAATGCTGATTTATTATTTTTTTTATTAGACCATATTTTTTTAGTTTTATTGTACCAGCACCAGAATTGTTGCATACGTAACGAGAAATGATATGGTTATATGACTTTTGTTACTTACAAAAGTGCTAAAAACAAACAAAATGGTTGTTTATAAGTATATCAACAACATAATATTGTTCATCTGCCTACAACATACTACTGAAAAAAATATATTACACTAAAACTGTATCAACAAACAAAACATATAATTAAAAGATTCATACCCCACCCAACCCTTCCTGCATGCAATAACCCTGACATCCAGCGCTGCAACCACCAGTAACTGACGGCATCCGATAACCATACTTTGCATAAAAAGCCCACTGTGCCTCAGTATAACCTATACCCTCCCATTCAGCCTAATCCGCCGACCTTCTGGATAGGTGAACGGCCACACGGGTTTGTTAAGTTTGGGTTCATATGGTTCTTCATATTCAGCCCTGGGTCTGATTCGTAACCAATCGCCCATTCAGGTGTGTGCTTTACATCATACACGTCATCCTCTGGTGTCATATAGTCTTCTGGTGGCGGATATTCTTCAGGGAAGACATATCATAGGCCGCATTCCAATCGAAATCTTCATCACTTTCAAAACCACCGTCCGCCTGGACTACGGGGATGACCGGTGGGGCTGGTTCAGGGGCTAATTGCGGGATGTCCGGGGCAACGGGGGCAGCGGGTTCATGATCGGCTCCAACAGGAGGGATGTCCAGGCCAACCGGTGGGGCTGGTTCAGGGACAAATGCAATGTCCGGTTCATTTTGAGGCTCCTCAAAACCTCCGAAGGCGGAGTGGTGGGGTTGGAATTCATGGTTTGACTTTTAAAACAGGACCTGTAACATATGTTATAGCAGAGTAAGTGTTGACACTGGAAAATATGAAACAGTGGGAAAAACTATTCTCTGTTAAAAACATATAAGTAACAGAAAAAACTCATACATGCAAAAACCAAAAAAAAATAATCTATAACGAAAGGTGCAAAAAGATGAGTGTTACATGTGTAACATGGTTTATACCAACTTAGTTCTGTTGTTACATACATTCCACACCCATTCCACACATTATAATACTCCTACAAACATGCACATACTGGTAAAAAAACAAATCACCAATTTTGATTAAAAATGTTACATATGTTAAGGCAGATTAAAAATCACCAAATGTTATTAAAAAAAAACATATTAGTAACAATAACACATAAACCTACGTTTTAACGTATGCTAATTACGTGAAAAGTTGATTAGTTGTGGTGTTACGTACGAAACATATCCAAACATACATTTTCAAAACCATCACAAAAACTTCTTATTACCAAAACACTAATTCGCTCAAAATTCAAACTCTAACCACTATTTGTTTACTAAACCCTTTAAAAATTCTGCTATAAAAATGTTTTATGCTGTTACATACGCAACATAGAACAGAGGAAAGTTCAAAAATTCAGGTCAACAAAAAAATTTTAAAAAAACCCTATTACTTCAAAACGATAAACAACCCAGTATCTCAACAAAAACATCACAAAAAACTTCTTATTACTTAAAAAAACCCTAACCCTTTAAAAATTCTGCTATAAAAACGTTTTCTGCTGTTACATACGCAACATAGAACAGAGGGAGTTTCAAATCAGAGGGCAACAAAAAAAAAATTCAAAAAACTTATTACTTCAAAACGATAAAAAGTTTCGTATCTCAACAAAATACCCTTAGACCCAAATAACTTTCTAATATTTTTAACCTATCCATCTTTTTAAATAGTTAAAAAACATAAAAAACTAATAATAACTTGAAACACCATGAATATATAACAAAACCTCTAACTTGAACCACCATGAATAGATGAATATGTAAAAAAAAAAATAATAATAACTTGAAACACACAGCCACCACATGAATATGTAAAAAAAACACCATGAATCTATAACTTAAAAAAAACAGATCGAAATGTCCTAATCACTAAACAAACTTAAAAAAATTAATCACTTATTTCACACTTTAAAACAATACATGCACATAAAAAAGGGGGAATTAATCATTCATAACCTGGTTCGTCTTCTCGGTCGTCTTCTCAGGTGGTCTTTGCCGGTCGTCTTCTCCGGTCGTCTTCCCGGTGGTGTTTTCCAGTCGTCCTGTACGAGATGACAGTGATGCTGTGGTGGTGGTGGTTCGAGACGATGATGGTGGTCGTGGGTTAAGGGTGGTCCATGATCTTCCAAGAAAAAAATTATACAGAGAGAGAGAGGTAGATTAAGATGAGAGGAGAAGAAGATGGGAGGGAATTGAAAATTTGAAATGGGAGAGAGAGAAGAAGTATTATATATGTGGTGGTGGGTGCAAAATTACTATAATAGCCCTTGTTGAATAAAAAATAATTGATTTAGATGGATGATGTGGAGCATTGTGGTCCACTAGTTGGGTTTGTGGGGGTTTCTTCATTTTAGAAGGTTTCTTGTGTATACTTAGCCTATATATATATATATATATATATATATTATATATATATATTTATATATATATATATATATATAGTATAAGTATCTATAGAAAACCTAAGTTATATGGTAAACTATGAAAACCCAACTTGTGGCTAGAATTAAGCCACGTCATCATGTTCCAAAATTAATTTATTAATAAGAAAGGGTAATGAGGTCATTTCACATTTGGCATCTTTTGACAATCTCTAGGAAATCTCCATCAAGTACAAAAGAAGGTTTGTATCTATCCTTTTTTTATTTTTAAACCACTCACTCACTCTCTCTCTATCCCTTTCTCTCTCAAAAATCAAAAAGTATATCTGGATCTACAAGTCGACATCTACCACCATCATCATCAACATCGACCATCACCACCATCATCAACATCCACACGGTCACCATCATCATCAACACGAAAGAAGAAGCATCATCAATATGGTACTGAAAGTATACGGTCAACGGATGTCCCAACCATCTCGTGCAATCATCAACGGTTACGGCGGTGGTAGCGGAGGTCGTATAGGTTCAGTCGGAAGAGAGGGTGAGTCACGATTGGAGGTTGCTAAAGCTTTTTGGCCAACCATTACCACTTGTTGTTGATAGGTCTCCACATGTTGAAATTGAAGGTAAGTTTTTTTTTTTCGTTTATGTAGTGTTTTTTTTAAGATTTTTCTTTGTTTTTTCTGTTTATGGTCGTTGCTAAAGCTTTTTGGTCGATTAACATAAGATTGTTTTAACTTTTTTTCACTCAAATCATAGATTTTTTTTGTTTGCATACCAAGTGTTTGATCAAATGCTTGAATGAAAAAAAAACTTATTTTAACCTTTTTGATTTTTTTTATTATTTTGTTTATGTTAGATTGTTATTGGATTGGGGACATGAGGTTGTAGATCTGGTTTCTGTTCTACAGTTTGATGTTAAAGATGGTTATTGATGCATGTTATATGTATATATAGTAGGTTTATCATTTATGTGAAGGTCAAGAGTTCGTTTGAGTTTCGGATTCGTATTGTTTAGATTTTGTTAGTTTTGGAGCCCTAGGTTTTGAACTTGGGCCGATTTCAGTTTAGTGAGGATTGAAGGTTAATTGATGTTAGAATGATGTGCTTATTAGTTGAAGCGATGAGGTAGAAATATTGAATTAATATTAACAGTTGGAATTTGGAAATTTAGATTTTGTGACTTTAAGTAGTTATTTGGGCCCCGACTAACACATGTTACTCCTGTTTTAGTATGTTAAATGATGAGTTGGTCACACCGGTTAATATCTCATCTATTGTTTTGCAGTTGATGACGAAGACCCCACTGGTTAACATATGTTAACAAACGAAGTCGAAGGAAGCCGAGAAAAAATATGTAGAAAAACTTTTTTATAACGTTTTCTTTTTTGTACTCAATGTATAGAGTTACTAGATTTATTTTGTTAAGTGGTTAATTGTTTGTAATGATACTTTGTAATAAAGGGGTTATGGTATACGTTTCCCATGAAAGTCACTAGATTTTATTATGTTTCTTTGCAAGAAGACATAGCCACATTTTACAAGAATCGGTTTTTTTTACGTTTTTTAATCAATTACGTTTTTTAGCATAAAAGTTAGTAGATTGTATTATCAATTACGTTTTGTTTATGTTATTATTACAGAATGATATTTCTTGTGTTGATATTACATGTTAACAGTTAGGTTCTTTTTGTTATTAACAAGTGTTAACAAAGTTCTTATACGTCAAC
Organism: Ambrosia x helenae; assembly: GCA_030844895.1. Taxonomy (NCBI): domain Eukaryota; kingdom Viridiplantae; phylum Streptophyta; class Magnoliopsida; order Asterales; family Asteraceae; genus Ambrosia; species Ambrosia x helenae. Next base: position 28,180 of record JAUTDX010002619.1, on the reverse strand, counting down.
TTATTAACAAGTGTTAACAAAGTTGTATAGGACAGATTCACTACAGCTATTAACATGTATTAACAAGTTTAGTAAATCTAATAAGGTTTTCCTTTTTTTTTCCAATAAGGCTGGTAAGATATGTTAACACATTTTAACACTTTTAATATCTCATGTTAACACTTTTAATATCTAAATTATGATTTCTTGTTTTTAGCACCAACTATCTACAAAGTTTTTATACGTCAACTTATTAACAAGTGTTAACAAAGTGTTAACAAAGTTTTATAGGACAGATTTACTAAAACTGTTAAATGTCATAACAAAGTGTTAACAAAGTTTTTATACGTCAACTTATTAACAAGTGTTAACAAAGTGTAAACAAAGTTTTATAGGACAGATTTCCTAAAACTGTTAACATGTCATAACAAAGTGTTAACAAAGTTTTTATACGTCAACTTATTAACAAGTGTTAACAAAGATTTATGGGACAGATTTACTAAAACTGTTAACATGTTAACACATGTTAACAGTGTTAATATCTCTACTAAGGTTTTTCTTTTTTTCCAATAAGGCTGGTAAGATATGTTAACACATGTTAACAGTTTTAATATATCAAAATTGGGTATCTATGTCGCCATGTTTTTTGCGTCTAGCGGTTACTTAGTGCATATGATCTTTTTAAAACCTTTGATATGTATAAGTTAAACTATGCGACGCCCATGGTGTCCCTTTTAGAATCTAGGCTGTATGTGGTTGCGTAAATTGCTGCTTTGTGTTATCTTGTTAACAGTTGTTAGTCATTGCCAAAACTGACAAGAACTTATTCCTCGACTGCCAACTTTGTCAACTTATGCCTCAACCAGGGTTTTATATATAACACATGTTATTCATAAGTTAACAGGTTTAATATCACATGTTATTCATAAGTAGGAGAGAGGAGAGAGATAACAATGTGTTAACATGTTAACACATGTTAACAGGTTTAATATCTCTACTATGTGTTAACAAAGGTTGTTTTTAGGCGTTTATTAAGTTTTTGAAAAGGCTGGTAACATAGGTTAACACATGTTGACAGGTTTAATATCTCTACCAAGGTTTTTTTTTTCAATAAGGCTGGTAAGATATGTTAACACATGTTAACACACGTACTTGCCCCATTATAATAATATTTCTTAAACAAAAAGTAGGAGAGAGAGTGTGACATGACTCATTATAATAATATTTTCTTAAACAAAAAGTAGGAAAGACGAGAGAGATGATGTGACATGACTTATTATAATAATATTTTCTTAAAGAAAAAGTAGGAGAGAGAAGAGAGAATGGTGATGTTGACTTTGAAAAAGTAGGAGAGAGGGTGTGACATGACCTAGTACTTGAGAGAGAGAGAACAATTTCTTGTGTCCCCAAAATGCCCTTTATGTCTTTTTGTGTAATAAAATATTAATATATCCAAGGGGAAGTACAATGGTTGAATCTCAACCATAGATGGTATGGGATGGATGGCTATGATAGAGTTTTCATAGTTTACCAAATAACTTGGGTTTCCTCTATATCCATTCCCTATATATATATATATATATATATATATATATATATATTATAGGGAATGGATATATATATATATATATAGGAAGTATAGACAAGAAACCCTCTAAAATGAAAAAAACCCAAGAAACCAACCTTGGTCCATGTTGTGCCACATCACCCATTATATTATAATATTTCATAATATTTAAAGGGCTAAAATAGACATTTCCACTACCCCTTTCTCTCTCTCTCACTATATATATTGTTTCCCCCCTCTCTCTTCATTTAATTTTCAAATTCAAATACAAAATTTTGTCTCTGCCCTCTCTCTACCCTGCCCTCTCTCTCTCTCTAGAACCACCACTACCACCATCCACAACCACCAGCCACAACCACCATCGTCACCTCCGGTCACCACCTCCGACTTAACCTCGTTCTGCAAGTGACTCGTCAAACAGAGCATCGATGAAAGTCAGAGAATGGATCTCTACAATATCAAACCTTCGACTGAAGCAGAGGAGGTACTTGTTATTATTGTTATTATTGTTCACGACTGTGTCATCTTGATGTTGTTTACGGCGAATTTTCGTTTGGTTGTGGCTGTTGCCAGTGGCTTTCGAACAGCCAAAAATAACAAATAATAATAATAAAGTGTCAAAACTTTCAAATTCGTGATATGAATTGGCCATATACCAACCACATAAACTAAAATCACGATGTCATTTCCAACACAACCCCGGTGACGATGGAGAGACAAGACGAAGAATGGGATTTATGTGGTTGGTATAAATAATACAGTGACTTTGAAAGGGAAAGACAAAAATAAGGAGCTTTTTGATGCTCTGTTTTCAAGATTTGACTAAATTATTATTAATAATAACAAATAATAATAACAGTGACGTTGATTTATTGATGTTTGTCAAAGATTAAAACCATAAAATGTGTGGGTTTTTAATGGTTGGTTTTATTACAAACTTTGATGTTGGTTAGAGGTTAATTTTGAATTTAATTAATTTTTAAAGGCTGTCTGGTGTAGTTTATTTGAAACCCATGTTTTGATAACACATGTTCTAATATTCTATTTAAGTGTTTGATCAAAAGCTTGGGGATAGTTTTTGGTTGCATACCAAGTGTTTGATCAAATGCTTGAATGAAAATAAATTATGTTAACTTTTTTTTTATTTTTTTTATTATTTTATTTATGTTAGATTGTTATTGGATTGGGGACATGAGGTTGATAGATCACATGTGTACTCTATTTAATATTGTTTTGTCATGTGAAGTGTTATGAACTCGTCTAGGGTGCATGTCTATTTTTTGCGATCCGAGTCTTGTATGCTCACACATGTTACTGATGCTAACACATGCCTAGTATATGCCCAACTAACAGGTGTTAGGGTCCATATGACATACATTAGTTTCAGTAAAACATATGTTTTAGAATATGCTAACACATGCTACTGATGTATTGTTGGATTTCAAACCATATTAATCGTATTTGAGTAGTTTTATTAACATAGTTGTAAAAATCGCGTTTAGTGTTGTTTATACATATGTTTGAGTATGATACACTTGGCACTTAAAATTGAGTATGATACATTTGGCACTGCATATTTGGTGTTGTATATACACATGTTAGTGATACTAACATATGCTAGTATATGCTAACTAACAGGTGTTAGGGTTCATATGACATGCTAATATATGCCTAACTAACAGGCGTTAAGGTTCATATGACATACGTTAGTATATGCCCAACTAATATGTGTTAGGGTTCATATGACATACGTTATTTCAGTAGAACATATGTTTTAGAATACACCACACATGTCAGTGATGTCTCATTATGTGTTTGGGAGAGCCCAACTAACACGTGTTATCTTTTTTTGTAGGTGAAGAGATGTTTTTGTGTTAAAGATGAAGATGGATATCAAGAACGAAGAATAGCTAGATCTTTTTTATGTTGTTATCATAGTTTTTTATCATTCGCAAATAATTATGTTTGTATGAAAAGTTTTTTGATACATTTTTAGTATTGATTGTAATGAGCATTTTTATCATTTCTTAATTAAATATACATTTTATATGTTATTTTTATTTTGTTCTTCTTAGTATATGTCTGTTAACACATGTTAGCGATGTGTCACACGAGGTCAGAATTTTTTATCACAGCACTAACGTATGTTAATACTGGTGCTGGAAAAGTGCCATAAAGTAGGAGAGAGATGATTTGACAAATGTCAAATCAACCTTTTTAAACCTAGGATTCAGAAAATTTAAGTGGCCCACTTGCTTATTTAAGATTACCATATTGCCCTTGCTCTCATTTATAACCACATAATCCAACTTGCTTTATATGATTATATACAATTAATCAAGGACCATTGATCAAACATGATCAATGGTCATAATAGAGTTTTCAGGGTTTTTCCATTATTTGGGGTTTCCATATTATCCACCCCTATATATATATATATATATAGATATATATATATATATATATATAGGTGTTCTCAAATTAACTTTCCAATATATAATATATATATATATAGGGTAGGGATCCTAAGAGAACCAACCTCTCTTTGAGAACTGAGAGAACCATTTTGGGCCACACATTTCATATAAAGGCAAAAAAAATCCACTCGGCGCTTTTTTGATTTTTTTGTCCCAGAACTATTTAAAACATGTATATTACATGCCATAATTTTTTCAGAAAATAAAAAGCTTGTTATGTACGAGTTTCTAGGGTTTTCTCAATTTGAGTGGGTTTTCTCTCTATACTTAGCATATAAATATATATATATGGGAGGGTTATCTTGAGAACGTTAAATATTGTGAGAACCGTGAGAACAAGTAAAAAAATCAATCAAAATCAAAATTTTCAAATACAAACCTCATTATTATCAAAATACAACATTAATAAATGAATTTTCTTTTCAATTAATTCATCTTTTCTTGCAAAAACACCTTCAAGTTAAGTTTTTACACATGTGTAAATGAAACAATTTACACATGTATAAACAGTAAATTTACACATGTGTAAAAACAATTTATTTTCGTATACGTTTGAATTTTTTCGCGTAAATTGTGTATGCGTAAATATTATCAGGCCCACTGATTTTATTGTCAAAAAATTTATATGTATTGAGTTATAAAGAAAGGTGAAGAACAAGCTTTTATTTAATTTTTGTACTTATTTTAAATTTTTAAGGAGGGTGTTTAGTAAAACTTTAAACTCGTTTTTAAACTACTAAACTTTAGGGGTCTTTTAGTCAAATATGAAACTTACAAAAACACATATCATGATAATTGTGGACTTGGGGTTGGTCCTGGTCAAAGGTTTTTTTTTTTAAAAAAAAACTTAAACTTTAAGTTCGACAAGCACAAGCAACAATCAATCGATATTCAACAACAAATTAGGAAGATGATAACGATTAGAAGCCTAAATCAACAATAGTCAAATTAGGTAATCCGTTTTTTAGCTTCTCATTATCCATTGTTGAGTTCTTGAAGGTAGTTTGTGAACTAAGGTTAGCAATCATATGCCTGGATACAAAAGTTTTTTCAAAAACTTGATGAAAGCAAGAAAGTGCATTAAGAGATGGAAAGTCAATTCAAGTTGAAGGCACTAGTACAAATGATAGGCAAGAAGCCCTAGGACAAATGATAGGCAAAAGACAATGCTTTTAAGACGGGGTTTATGCCATCACCTCTTTTGTTTATTCATCAAGAGGCGGGGTTTGTTGAACCCTGTCTTTAAGTCTATACATACATTATCTAAAGATAACAAACCACGTCTTTTATACTCTTGAACTCGTCTTCTTAACCTTCTATAATATTATAATAATTAAAAATAACCCCGTCTTTGGCACAATTTAAAATAAATCGAATTATTTATTACATAACCTACTAAACCTACTTATTCAATAAACCAAATTCGTCTCGGTTTTCATACCAAATTAAAACCTGCATAATAATTCAATCAGCCCAATACATCATTCCGTACTTGTTCAAAATGATCCAATACACATTCAATCCGAAAATACAAAGTTAATCTAGTATCTAAATACACATTCATCCGACAAAGCTAATCAAACGAGTTTTCAAAAAGCTAAAATCAGTGTTTGAAGCTAATCTAAATAGGAATATCTAACTCACTAAGTAAAATCGGAATCACCTTCTTTACTAGAATATCAATCTCTTGGTCCCTGGCGAATTTGGTGTCGTTCCACATCTAAGATAAAAGTAAATACAAAAAGTAAAGTTATAACATACAAAGCAAACCAATATTAACAAAATAACAAGAGTTGACCTCCAAAATCAAACTCTTTATGCACAACTAGACATGAAGCAAGAACTTACATATCAGTTTTGAAGCACCCATAAGACAAATCAAAGTTACTACATATCATTTCACATTTGCAGGATTTGACTTTTAAAGTCAACATTAACATTATACAAAATAAAAACAAATTTGGCTTCATTTCTGCCAAAAGTTTCCATTTCCAAAATATAACTTGTCAACTTTAACATAATAGTTACAAAGTTCTCAAATGTGAAACCAACTAAATACTAGTTGACCTCAAAAGTCTAACTTTGGTACACTAATAAACTAATGTTGAACTAAAACCAGGACATCAAGCACGGACTCACATTTCATACAAAATCCTTAATTCAAATGACAAAAACACTTGGTGATGTATAATTTGAACTAGCTCTTGGTTGTAATCTATATCTATACTACTATATAATATATCTAGACGGGTAAAATCGTCATTTCATATTTATCTACATGGGCAAAAATGTAATTTCATTAGATTGGCAAGACAAATATAATACAAGTCAAATTTTATTTATAATCTATATTTATCTTATTAAGGAGGAGAGATGTACAGGATGGTAATTTTCATTTCTATACAACTTAAGAAGCAACATGTACAACAAATTTAAGCAAGAAATTTAAGGGTATTATGGAGATAGTTGTGACAATAAAGACACTTAGAAAGGTAATGTAGACATTTGACCCACCTCCTCCTTTACAATATCAAAACACTTTTACAATACTACCCTTCTTTCATCCTTGCCTTCTTACAAAGCAACACAATGATCCTTTTGCCTTCTTTAGTAGCTACAATGATTCATTGATAAAGAGAGCTAGAAAATTACCTCCACCATTAAACCTATCATCATAATTCATTTACATAATTGGTTCAACAATAAAATCAACTTTTTCAATATCATCTTCATTTTTAGGGCATGTTTGGATAAACTTATAACTTTTTACTTATCTCCTTTTCTACCTCCTTATCTCCTTTTCCAAAAAGTCACACATTCCTAACTTATAACTTATCTCCTTTTCACCTTATTCAAACCCATAAGTCCTTTCAAACCATAACCTAAGCACTTTTAAAATAACTTATAACTTTTCGTCTTTGAAAAAGTCATGAGTTACAAGGAGATGGAAACAAGGAGAACCAAACACCCACCACCTACCTTTAACCCATGACCTCAAACACGGTAAACCTGATGATTGAAGAATCAAAACCGTTTCCCCTTCAATACTCGTCTAAATCTCTCAATATATAATACATATTGGAAGTCTTCATGCCTTTTCATTCTTCATCTTCTTCATATGTTACCCCTGTTCAACCGTCTTTTACCGTGGAGGGGTATTTCACCAACAATTGAGACGCTAAATCAGGTATTGTGAACTCTGAAAATGAATGTGTTTTTTTCCCAATTTCAGAAGCACATAATACTGATTTATCGAAGTTTATTTGTTTGTGCAATGATTTTTGTTGCTTCTTATGGTTTGGTAATATTGTTTAATTTATTTATCAATTAATTTTGGTATAATACTGATTTATCAAAGTTTATTTGTTTGTTCAATGATTTTCTGGACTCGTGCTTTTCAGTTGGAATAATAATTTTCGGTTCAGTAATGATTTTGAATTGTATTTTGCTGTTTTATTATTGCAACCTTGGATCATTTATTGTGTAATTGACAATTGTGAGTTGGTGTAAGTTGACTCTTGTTATATATTTGGATGTTTTGGAAAAAAAATGGTTTTGTTCAGTATGCTATGCATCTTATTTGATAATTTGCTTATAAGTTAAGCTTTCTTATTTGGTTAGCTAATTGTGCATTGCCTATGGCTTGCTGGATGTAACCATTGATGAAGATTGAAGAAGAACATTGTTAAATGCTGTACATTTGTTTTACATTATAAACCTATTCATAAATTAACTCTCTTCTAACTTCTCGAACTACATGAGGTTTGCCTTTTTGCACTTGATGTGTTTTCATTGGTGCCCTGCACATCAGGCGTTGCACCTTTATAAATTAAGTATAAGTTTAGTTTATGTGTGCATCTTACTTTTATGTCGCAATAAGTTATTCTACACTGAATAGAAGGATTCCACAAAGTAATTTTTACCAACAATCCACTAGGACTTGATGTTACAGGAACTGCTACTTGAGTCAACTTTGTTTCCTAAAAAACAATACGCTAAGATATATAATAATTGGTAGAGAAATTTGATGAAAACTAAGGATGTCAATGAAATGAAGATAAATATTAATCAGTATACTCTTCTATGGTTTGTTTTCGTTATAAAGTCAAATACACATTTTAACAAATTATTAACTCTTACATACCTGAATCTGGAAGTATCTTAATTCATGAGATATCTGCAAAAAGAAGACTGATCGAAGGTCAGCGTTTGGGCACAAAACATAAAGTCTAAATCTTGTTCTAAAAATATCAATCAGTATACTCTTGTATGGTTTGTCTTTGGTATAAAGTCAAATACACATTTTAACAAAGTATTAACTCTTAGATACCTGAATCTGGAAGTATCTTATATCAAATATATAGGAACAAAGTGGTCTTACATTTGCTTTCCCATTACGGCTTTATGTTACCTGTTTCTATGATTTTATGTTAGGTGTTGTCTATTTTATTTAGTCCTTGATAATTTGCGTTTGTGTGCGCACTTATTGTTTGCTTTATGTTGTACAATAGATTTGTTTGCCGACGTATTGCTGTTTTGGGAAGTCTCTGTCAAGTCATTGCTAATCGTCACACTACCAGTCGTCTTGTACACGCATCTTCCTTCGGTAACCTTCCTTTCATTTTGTTTCACATTACGGATTTTAGGTTGACTATCGTGTTTTTTGTGTCAGGTATATTCAGGTTTAATCACAGCTTTGATGGGCATTAATGGTCATGAATAGTGTTGTCCTCTATACATATAAAAATTATAATGTATTCCTGCATCAACCTGGTTTCTGTAAAAAAACATTTGCTTTAGCGACCAACAAAAACTAATATAAATAGCAATTCCTAGGTTTGTTGTAATCGGATATTAGCCCTTCCTAACTCCCTTCAAAACAACAAAAGGCCACGAATCAAGGCATGAAACCTGAGTTAACAAGCATAGCTTTCTAACATTCTTTTCAAACAATTAGTTTTGCTTTATTATTTTAAGGTTAAAGAACAACCGTTGCCTATCAGTCTACAAGGAACATAACATAGTTCACATCTGAAGCACGTATTTGTCGAGGAAAGAAGCAAAAGAATCATCTCAGAGCTGCTACGTCAAGACATCTAGCAAAACCGCGTAAGTCGTCAAATTCTATACTATAATTATGTCCCTTTAAAGAGCACTTTTTCTATACTTTTAGGCAGCCAAGAATGTAAACTTAAGACTAAAAAAGAACATTGTTAGCTATGTACAGAGAGGCAATATACTAAATAATGTATGTGTAGATGAGACTAATTTCTTCACCGTGCAAGTCAGTATAACGAGCCAACTGAATTAACGAATAGCTACTTTTCTATATATTGTTGTAGTGACTTGGTTTTATGTGGTTTAATAACTACTAAAATGACAACTTTTACTACAGCAAATACCATGCCCATCTTCTGCATTTTTAGCTGCATTAGTATTCGCCTAAAAGAGCACTTTTGCTGCGGTTTACCACATTTTTTCTTGGCAAGAAGGTGTGTTCTCTGTTGTAGTTTTGATGTCGGAAACGTCCTGTTTTCAGTTTTATGCCATAATGGTTCAACTGAGTAGATGAATGTAACACCGTAACCCGGTAGGGCTGACGTGTCACTTTTACAGATATCAATACCAAAATCAATCCATAACCTTAAGACATAATTACAATTTATTATGATGTAGAAATAAATTAATGAATACTGCTGGTTCAACTTCTTTTAACGCTCTTCACTGATTCCCCAATATCCCATATACATGCGAAACAAATAAGACAACACAACAAAAGAAAATACGGCTGAGCCAAAAATTGCCAAGTAACGGAGGAATCAACAGTACCACTAAATTTAACGCAGCGAAAAAAAAGTCATAATAGGACTGAGACCGTAGTGAACATACGAGAGGGAATACGAAAACTAAACGAACACTATTTCAAACTTGAAACCAAACTTATATCGAAACAATTGATGAACATAATCCGAGGCAAAACCTGATACTTGACCGGAACATAATCAGACACGTACCGAAGCGTATAAAAAAAATATCAGAAACTTATCAGAACAGATACATACATCAAACTACGGAACTATTCATATAAATAAAGTAAGTCACGTCAAACGAAAGCACCCACGAGCCTAAACAAACTTACAAACTGGTACATAGCTAGCTAGTCCATGCACCTATGAGACAATGAGCGTGGCGTACACCCATTATTCCAATCTCCACAAGACAGAAACATATATCAGAAGTCAGAACTCAGAAACAGATCTAGGATATATCCATACGCCTCTAAGGGACCATGTTAGAGACGCCGTGATTTTGATTACGCACTGTCACGGAAAGTGTTCATGTCGTTGACGCCCCAACGACAAGTCAAAACAAACTGCTCGGGTGACAGAGTACAAAAGCTAAGGCCATGTAAATAATTAAAGGCAAACTAAAAATGACATTAACCGGAACATGCAGCCATGAGTTCAAGTCAGAGGTATGACACACTAACAACAAATTGACAAATACACACCGACCCAAATAACGAACCAAATACGAATCGATGATACGTATAAAACGATGGCAGACTCTAAACATAGACGTAAGTCCGTACTACAAAGTAACGGATATAAATATTATACTATGATGATACGACTAACGAACCCGTACACATGGAAGGAAACGAAAGTTATACTATGATTAAAAGAAAACAGAATTCGTACCTTAATTTAGCCACGCAACCAAAATGAAAATAATTCAACTCATCCTAAACGAATACGGAAACCTACATTTGGATTATCTTGGATTAAGCACACTGAATTTAGATTATAATGCTCAACTCTCGGATTGGTTAATGTTCCGACGACTAAAAGTTCCATTCCTTAACCTTCAGCTTGTAAAAGTGTTTAAGAAAGGTAACTTATTTTATGAACACAAAACAAAAGACTTGTGAAGAGGTATAGAACCTCATCTCCGGACCACATCCCCATAAGACGCAGCCTTGCCAATAAGGCGCGACTCCACATGACACTGATCCTGCATCCCACCAAAATAATGACCGGAGGTCAAAGGCTCCGAGGTACAGTACACCTAGGACGGAATAAAGTACAAACATTCTGACTAGTATAAATACCCCTCAAAAGTACAGGTAACACACGTTCACAGGCACTCCGAACCTCCCTCTCTCTCTAAATTCTCTTTATCTCACTAAATAAATACTTATCCTCACGCCGGAGGGTGGTCACAGAGAGGCCCTCCCTGCCCCCCTGTGACGAGCCTAACGGTCTGCTAGTTTTGCAGGTCCAATCAATAAAAGATCTTATCAACTTAGTTGTCTTCTTCCTCTCTAACGAGGTACGTCCTAGCTTTTGGATCTTCAATTGGCGCCATCCTTTTGCAGATCTACTCTCTCCAAACAGATCTGGAATGGCCAAAAAGATTTGCATATCGTTGACATTACAAACAGAGAAGATGACGATGTTGTCACATCTGAACAAAGCACAATTGTTTACTCCTGAGCTTCGCTCGACCCCACAGCGGTCTTAGTTGAGATGGTCACTGCAACCACTAGGTGCAAACTATGTCAACAGAATTTGATGAAGCTTTCCTCCAAAGAAACCGTGACTTCTTATTAAGGCTGAAAGATCAGCAATATAAAGAAGAACGACTTCGTAGTGTGCAAGTAAACATGTTCCCTTCGGAAGGGTTCACCTCTGCCACTACAACCTCCACTCCAGCCAGTCTCCAAACATACTTCACTGTGGTTACTTATGTTCCTATTCAAACCCCTATGGTTATCTAATGCTCTTCGGGTATACCGGACCATTGCCAACTGGCCTCTCATCTACCGGGCCACCTGTCACCAGTCCGGTAATGCCAGCCAAGCAACAATCCAGCTCCAACCTGGTTGATGACGAGCTTACCGCTCCATATCGACCAGCGTATATGACTTCGTATTCAAAGTTCACCCCAAGGATAGCCAGCGCCCCACTTCCACCTAAGCTAAAAATGCCAGTTACGGTAAAGAAGTATGATGGAACCACAGTCTCGGACGATCACGTTTTTGATTTCGGTGGAGCTGCGGAGATAGAACTATGGCCCATGCCAGCATGGTGCCACATGTTTGATCAAACATTAACTAGAGCCGCATGTGTGTGGTTCGACGGGTTGCCAACCGGACAAATAGCAAACTGGAAAGAGCTGCGGCGAGTCTTCTTACAAAACTTTTCTCAACAAAGACGTTGCACCAAAGATATCATAGAGGTACACAACATCTGAAGAAGGGACGGAGAGTCTCTAGAAAAATTCATTGATCGTTTCAATAAAGAAAGCATGAAGATATCCGGAGCCGTTGATCAGCTGCGGATATCAGGTTTCCGTCATGGTGTTCGTAACAACCAATTGGTAGAAAAGCTTCATGAAGATCTCCCAAAGACAATGGAAACACTCATGGAAAGGGCAAGAGCCTTTGCCAGAGGAAAAAGTGCTTGCGGTCAAATAGGGGACGGTGATCACAAGGGGAACACCAGAGGGAACGTTTGGAAGAAAGGTGCTCCGGCACAACCTGAAAGAAACAACTCTTGGTCGAAGCACAGGTCACAACCATATTCGAGGAACGAGCGGAACAAAAAATCTAATTCTGGACGTTCCTCCCGAAGCACCAGCTACTCCGATCTCAGCAAAACCCCAAGTGAAATTTTGAGCACCGAACAAATACGGTTCCCAACCCCTCCGAAGAAAAAGCCCACATCGGACGGAAACACCAAAAAAATATTATGAATATCATCAGGCAAAAGGTCACAACACTGATGATTGTTGGTCCTTAAAACAAGAAATCGACAAAGCCTGCAAGGCAGGAAAACTAGCTCACCTGATCCGTGATTTGAAAGAAGGTAAACCAGCCGCAACACAAATCCCCAACCCAAACAACCAGACAGGTATCCATATGATCCGAGCTGCTTTTGAACAAGGCATTAAGAGGAGTTACGACCATATAGCACCATGGATGGAACAGTTGTTCTTCTTTCCACCCATTGATCCGAGAGAAGCCAAGGAAGCACCCATAGTAATCTCCGGGGTAGTCGCAGGACATAAGGTCTGACGTATTTACATAGATAATGGGAGTGCATTGGAGATAATGTACTACCAGTGCTATCACCAATTAGCTCCGGCCACCAAAGATAGGCTCGTCCCTGTCCAAATGCCTCTAATCAAGCTTCTCCGGAGAAGTAATACACCCACTCGGTCAATTAACTCTTCCGGTAACATTGGGTACAGAAGAAAATCAAAGAACAGTCATTCTAACCTTTTTGGTAGTCGGAGCACCTTCAGTTCACAACATCATCTTGGGAAGACCCGGAATGAAAGCTTTCAGTATGGTTACATCAACAATTCATGTGGCTATAAAGTTCCCTACCGAAGCTGGTGTAGCTACATTATACACCGAGTCTGATCTTTATGTCTCGGAGGTTCGCCAGTCCTTAGGGCAGCCTCCTCTGGAAAAAGCTGCGACAGATGCAAAAGCCATAGAAGAATGGTCTATCCACCCAACATTCCCGGAATAGAAAATCACCATCGGTGCTCAGCTACCGGACAATACCAAAAGATCCTTGTGGAGATTGTTGTCCACGTCTCTAGATGTATTTGCCTGGCAACAATCAGACATGACCAGAGTCCCAAGAACCTTGGCCGAACATAAATTAAACATCTGACCGGACAAGAAGCCAGTGGCACAAAAGAAGCGGAGCATGGCTCCAGACAGGGTAAAAGCCATCGCCCATGACGTCAAAGTCTTGTTAGACGCATATATTATCAGAGAAGTAGACTACCACACCTGGGTATCCAATCCAGTCATGGTGCGGAAACACGATGGATGATGGAGAATGTGCATCGATTTCAAAGACCTAAATGACGCATACCCATTGCCAGAAATTGACATAGAAGTCGATGTCGTGGCTAATTTCAAGCTGAAGTGCTTTTTAGACGCATACAAGGGCTATCATCAGATCCAAATGGCCGAGGCAGATGAAAATAAAACAACCTTTGTCACGAACCAAGGGTTGTATTGTTATAAAAAGATGCCATTCGGATTAAAGAATGCCGGAGCCACATATCAGAGGGTAATGGATCGAGCGTTCAAAAGCCAAATAGGTCGGAACTTAGAAGTCTACGTTGATGACGTCGTGATAAAGAGCTCGAATGAAGAAATACTATTGAAGGACATCTCCGAAACTTTCGACAAGCTCTGAAGATAAACATGAAGCTCAATCCAAAGAAATGTTCTTTCGGCTTAGAAGAAGGAAAATTCCTAGGGTTCCTAATGTCCAAAGATGGCATCCGGCCAAACCAAGAGAAAGTGAAGCTGTTCTTACTATGCAGCCTCCATCTAATTTAAAAGAGGTGCAAACCCTCAATGGAAGGTTGGTTACACTGCATCGATTCCTATCTAAAGCTGCCGAACGAACATTACCCTTCATGGTCATTCTAAAAAAGTACTTAAGCATGAAAGAATTTCATTGAACAACCGAAGCAGATGTAGCCTTCAATGATTTAAGAAATGTCTGGCCGAGCTACCAACACTAACTGCACCAGAACCAGGAGAAACCCTCACCATTTATCTCTCAGCCTCGGAAGCATCCATCAGCTCAGTTTTGATGGTAACAAGATCGAAGGCACAAGTGCCCATCTTTTATGTCAGCCGCGCCCTACGTGACTTCGAGACACGGTATCCAGCCTTAGAAAAATTGGCACTTTCCCTGGTACACGCGTCACGAAGGCTCCGACGATATTTCCATGCTTTTGAAATTGAAGTTCAGACGGATCAGCCAATCTTAAGTGTGTTAAGAAAGCCAGATGTCTCCGGAAGACTAGCAAAGTGGGCCATCGAACTTGGGGCCTTCGACATCTCATACAAAAAGAGAGGTCCGGTAAAAGGCCAAGTGTTCGTTGATTTCCTCACTGAACTAACAATGAAACAAGTTCAAGCAACTGCTCCCTCCGAACCGAATGAATGGAGGATCTTTACTGATGGGGCTTCGGGATCGGAAGGATCCGGAGCTGGAGTTGTTCTCAAGAATTCCGAAGGACAAGAGCTTGTGTATTCGATCCGCCTCAATTTCAAAAGTTCTAACAACGAAGCTGAGTATAAGCTTTTTTAGCTGGACTCCGACTGGCAAAAAAGGTCGGAGCCCAAAAGGTACAAACCTTTATAAAAAATGACAAATTCTTCTCTTTGGATACTTAAAAGTCATAAGAAATCTGATAAAGTGCCATGCTCCCAAACAGGTGGTGCCACATGTGGATTCTTTGCTGGTAGCACGTCAGATAAGTGGGGAGTACGAAGCTAAAGAGGCAAATATGGTTCAATACATGCAGAAGGTTCGAACCTTAACCCCATACCAAACGTACTCCAGCCCTATATTGAGGCATTTCTCCTAATTTCTTGTTTACCTTACACAGGCAAAAAGCTTGATTATGGAGTTTGAAAAATGTGAAGTAAAGCACGTGCCGGGATCAAAGAACAAACAAGCCGATGCCTTAAGCAAGCTTGCAGCAAATACGCCGGATCACATGTCTCAAGAAGTAAAGCTCGAAGTACTAAATACACCATCCACAGCTGAAGCCGAGGTTTGCATGGTACAGGAGAATCCAGAGTCTTGGATGACTCCAATCTTGAACTACATCACGAAGGATGAATTACCATCAGACAAGTCTCAAGCTCGAAAACTTAAAGTAAAATCCTTGCAATATCAAGTGATATACGGTACTTTGTACCGGAAGACCTTCTTGGGCCCCCTACTCCGATGCTTAGATCCGGTGCAAGCCATGTATGTCGTAGAAGAAGTTCACTAGGGAATATGTGGTATCCATGCCGGTCCACGAATGGTCGTTACTAAAGTTATGAATGTTGGTTACTTCTGGTCGGGCATGCACCAAGATGCTGTGGAGGAACTTCAGAGATGTGAAAATTGTCAAAGACATGCCCCAGTGAGCCTCCGAGCCAAGAACAAATTGATCCCGGTGTCTGCAGCTTGGCCATTCCAGAAATGGGGAATCGACATCGTTGGTCCCTTCCCTATATAATCTGGTCAAGCCAAATTCTTGCTAGTCGCGGTAGACTACTTTACTAAGTGGGTAGAAGCCAAGCCCCTGGCCAAGATCTCGGAGTTAAGTGAAAAAATTCGTTTGGGAAAATGTGATCAGTAGGTTCGGTCTACCAATGACCATCGTAAGCGATAACGGCAAACAATTCGCCCACAACCTGTTAAAAAAATGGTGCACCAGTCTCGGCATCGAACAAGCCTTCGCATCCATGGCCCATCCCTAGGCAAACAGACAGGTAGAAAGAGTAAACCGAAGCTTGGTAGAAGGCATCAAGAAGCGCCTTGGAAAGAAAAGAAGTGGTTTGGTAGATGAGTTACCGAACGTCCTGTGGGCCTACCGAACGATGAACAAAACAAGACCGGAGAAACACCATTCAGTCTCACATATGGGACGGAGGCGATGATCCCGGTAGAAATTGGAATGCCAACTCATCGGGTCGTGGGGCAATGTGATAATGAAAAAGAGCTACAGTGTAATCTTGATCTCTTGGAAGAACGATGAGAAGCCGCAGCCATAAAAGAAGCAAAATATAAACAAACCCTGGAGAAATACTACAACTCCAGGGTTCGAGAAAAGAAGTTCAAAGTAGGAGAGTACGTCATGCGGAGTAATGAAGCAAGCGGCACGGAAAAGCCGGGAAAGATGAGTCCTAAATGGGAGGGACCGTACGTCATTACTTCAGTAGGGGAAAAAGGAGCCTATAGGCTTGCTACTCTCAAGGGGGATGAAGTCCCGCGGACATGGAATGGGATCCATCTTAAAAATTGTTTCATCTGAATCAAAGATCGGCTTATAAAATAGTTATTTTCAAGTTTTAAATGTAATAGTGGGATGTGAATACCCCACCTTTAGTTTTCTGTTTGTTCCCAGTTTGTATTACGGAATGATCAAATGCTCCGTACATAGTATTTTGAGACGCGGCCGAATCTCATATAATAAAATGAAAACTTCGATCTTTAAAAACCCATTCTCATGTTATTTACTTATACGTATATTGAAAAAACAATATGCAAGCTTCGGTGCGAGAGGTAAAAGTACTTCGGCGCTAGAAGGGGGATAAGAATTAGGGCATGGGGTATCGAAGGCCCTTTCGTCCGGAGTTCTTAACCATACAAGTTCGAGGACCAAAAAATACCGAACTTAAAAGGTACCCCAGAAAAAAGACTACGTAGCACTTTAATTTTAAACGCGAAAAACGAACGTTCTACTTCGAATGTTATAAGCAGTTAAGGATGAAAAGTCCCGAAACACTTAACACATAACTTATGACCGAAACTTAACAAGTCATGGACGCATGACAAAGTTTCCATAATACGAGCCGAAGCCTATTTAAACTTCAGAACTTGCACAATAAATCTATACTTAGAAAAAATAAGTAAATGATGGCTTCTGAAACACAAGGATAGTCCATAATATAAAACATTCCATTCAATTAAAAACCCGGAGGGTTACAAAATATATGTTCGTCCATACAATGAACTTCGGTCACACAAGATCTTACAAAAGGTTGGTGCATCCATATGCAACCAAGACTACCACTAATCTATTACACAACTATCCGAAGGACGAACCAACTAAACACCGACCCCATACAAAGGGACGGGAGATACAACTATTGTAAAAAAGCTTCACAAAACAAACAACTAAAACACCGAACCTATGTGGAGGAATGGGTGGTACAGAGAGTTAATAAAAAGCTTCACAAATTGATACAAGAAAATCACCGAACCTATGTGGAGGAACGGGAGAGAACCATTTATTTCACCAAACCTTGAGTGGAGTCATCAACAACAGATAAGTCTTTAAAAGCTTTAACAACGACTTCTGAAGGTTCAGAGACCAGATCCTGCAGCTTGGAGATGGATGGAATAAAAACTTCATCATAACATTTCACAACATCGAACAACAACTGCTTGGCGTTCGGAATCAGCTTGGGGGTCTCATTCATTGGCACACCTTTGGTGGCCGCAGCAAAGCCCGCACTTACCACAGCGTTAAATCCGATGCCGTTCATAGCATTGTTTACACCGGCCACTGCAGCTTTCATTGAAGGACAATTGCGGATATGGTAAGATGCAAGCTCCACCCCTTAGTCAGGATAAATTGTTTAAGGCCGAACAACGACTCCACCTCTTTCAACAAACCATCCTTTTCATTCTTCAGCTTGTCCACTTCAGCTTTCAACTCATCTCCGAGCTTTAAGGCTTCTTTCTCACCAGCAAGAGCCACATCCTTATCTACATCAAATAAACAACAAAATTACTAAGTGTAGGAATAAAAGGAAAAGTAAAGGAAGTAATGTACAAACCTTTCACCAGGGCATCCGCGGCTTCTTTGGTTTTAACCATCAGTTGTTCAAGCTCTTCGATTGAAGCAATGTATTTTTTCTTGGAAGCTTCATGAGCCAGCTCAACAACCTCCAGTTTCTTTTTCAAGTTGGTAACCTCTTCTTGAAACTTATCCCGGTCTTCACCAGCCACGGCAAGAGAAGCTTGAACAGAACGAAGCTGTTCTTGGCTACTCTTCAGGGACTCAAGCACGTTACCGTGACCACAATCCGCGGCTCGCTTTGACAACTTACCCAGTTGGAGCTCCGAATCCACCCACCGCTGATAAACTTCAGAGACAAGGAAATTAGACTGAGCCTGATTCACCATCAAGGCATCACCCAGCTCATTATCCTTCATCCTTCCATACTAGGATTGGTTAGCAGGGGTGTGTAAGTTGAAAAGCATCATTTTTGATGATAAGGCATCAACCACCCTCGACCCATTCTTCAGATCTCAGTCCGGGACAAACACGTCTTCCGCAGTTGAAGGATCTACATCCGTCACATCATCTAACGGATCTACAAGATTAAAAATAGTCAATGTCTCTTCCTCGAACCAACAAAGAGAATAAGACGCACCATACTCATTCTCCTCACTAGCACGAAAAACAAAGATACGACCAGGAAACTTACCGGGAGAAGATATGGAAAAACCACATGCGTCCCTGCCACCAAGTTTCGGTCCGGAATGTTAACCATCTTCGGAAACACACTAACACCCTTTCCACCATCACCACCGCTCCCTTCCTTCGGAACATGCATGTAGACTGAGCCACTATCCCGAGAAGATTTGCCCCAGTCAGGTGTAGATCGAACTCATCCAAAATATCGCCTTTTGAAGAAGGAAGAGAACCAGACTGGACGAACTTCACCTTCTTAGGACTTTTCTTAGTCTTCGAAGACTCAGGATTCCTCTTCCGAGCCTGGACATTCAAATCTAAGGACACATCCTCCACAACATCGTCGTCCGCAGTATAAGCACCGGACGAATCAACAGACCTTATGGGCACAGGCTTCGGAAATATGTGACTCACTGTAGCACCCCCTTCGCCAGTCTCACCAACAGTATCATCACCCTTACCACTGCCACCTTTGCCCTCAGTTGCGACTCTCTCCTCACCCTTGGCTCCCTCAGTATACTCCCCTTCAGTTCCTGGGGGACGGATAGGAAACTGCAGCTTTCCCACCTGCTCCAAAATAGGTTTGCTTGTACCTATAGTTTCGCTGGATACCTGGAAATCTTCATCATCATAATCTTCAAACTTCAAAGCAGACAGCAACGACATCTCTGCATTAAGACAAAAACAAACAAGGTTACACTCCGCATCACATAAAATGGGACGAAGGTCGAAAAGCGGGTCCTCACCCTTATTTTTATACAACATGATCGGCCATCGATCCGGTTCGTCCCATATCCTACTTACTCCTCCTAACACCAAAATGTGCTCCGGAAACTTCTTAATACTGAACTTATGAGTTACAAGCTTATTGTACAAGGCCGAATCACAAGCAAAGTCTTGCGGCAACTCCCACTCAGTGGACTCAAAGTCCTTCCTCCACAGAGATATCATCTCCTTAGGCAAGCAACGATCGTCCAACCAAAAGAACTGCGTCTTCCAGTTCATCAAGCTGGAGGTATCCTTGAGATGGCACTCAGGCTTCTTCCTCCTCTTTTCAAAAGTAAACCAATCCCCGACCTGGTTTAACTTGTAAAAAGCCCGGAAACACGTTAACATCAGGCTTCGCCTTCAAAGCCTTGCACTTCAATTCGAAGTGGCAAACCCTCCCCAAACTAAAGGGGTTCATCTGAGAAAAATGAACCCCATGAAAAAGCAAAACCTTAAAAAGGAATTTTGTCATGGGTACCGGGCAGTTAGCAAAATCACACACGCGTGTGTAAAATGCGAATTTGCGAGGGAGGAGAGGGTAGATGGCACGATCAGGGGCAGGCAACTCTGGGTTTAAGTCCAGAGGGATTCTATAATCCCTCAAAAACTTATTAAGTTTAGCCTGGGTTAGAGTGGAAAAACTGACATCCATGTTGTCTTTTCTCATTCTAAAAATCGATAAGAGAGAACAGAGATTTGGAAAGAAAGGAAGGAGAGGACGAACCTGAACAAGGGAGGGCGGAAGAAGAACAGTTGATCTGGTGAGGCGATTTACAGCAAAGAAAGATAAAAAGTTTTGAGGAAAGTAAAAAGTAAAAAGAAAGATAGATAAACCGTCTTATATAGTGGGAAAAAGAGAAAACCTAACGTCAGGACACGTGTCCAAATCCCAACAAATTGAAAAACAATCGGACGGTCAGAAAGGCCTTGAGACACCCAATACGTCCCATCCAATATACATGGCTCAGGATGTCTCCACGTGCCGCGACCAAAAAACAGCTGGCAAGCAGTAACAAGCTTCGACCAAACTCCACTAAGTTATAAACTAACTTATGGACTTAAGGGGACATGAAGAGGTATAGAACCTCGTCTCCGGACCACATCCCCATAAGACGCAGCCTATGCCAATAAGGCGCGACTCCACATGACACTGATCCTGCATCCCACCAAAATAATGACCGGAGGTCAAAGGCTCCGAGGGACAGTACACCTAGGACGGAATAAAGTACAAACATTCTGACTAGTATAAATACCCCTCAAAGGTAACACACGTTCACAGGCACTCCGAACCTCCCTCTCTCTCTAAATTCTCTTTATCTCACTAAATAAATACTTATACTCACGCGGAGGGTGGTCACAAAGAGGCCCTCCCTGCCCCCCTATGACGAGCCTAACGATATGCTAGTTTTGCAGGTCCAATCAATCAAAGATCTTATCAAGTTAGTTGTCTTCTTCCTCTCTAACGAGGTACGTCCTAGCTTTTGGATTTTCAACTTGTATCATTTATAAAATCTATATAAAAATCATTATCATTATCTTTGTAAGATTCTAAAACTGACTTTGTAGAATTAAGCTTATAACCCCACAATCCGCATATTTCAATTATTTATAAATTACATATGTAGAAACATAGGTTGTTATAACCAGCCGTACAACCATATTGATCCTATATCACTTAACTAATATTCAAATTAGTTGTTTAATCAAATTCACTTCTGATTGTGTGGTTCCTTCATAACAACAACAAACAAACCAAAAGCCCAATTCAAACTCATATATGAAAAGTTTCAAACCAATTTAGTTTTAGTAGTTGGTAACAATTGGGTGAATAGTTTCAATCAAATGAAAATCTATAGGTCGATAGAATATTTACCTCCAGCGATGTGCCGCTTAAAACTAGTAGGCGTCGCAAAGAAGATTAGCGCGGTAGGCTACAAAAAGAATGGAGGCGGCGGTAATAAATAGTGGCTTGCCACAGATGGTGGAGTTATTGCGGTTTAACGGAGTAGGAGGGAGGGCAGCAATGATATTAATCGGCTGCGGTGGTATACAATAGTGAACGAATCCAGAACCGAGTGTGTGTATAGAAGTTGCGAGACTTGATTAATTTGAACACCATACGCTTGTCGGTTACCTATCCATATAACTATTGAATTAAACCATAATCATTATCATTAATTCTAATAAAATCTCGATGGTTATCAAATGGAACGGATTTGTCCAAAAATATTCAAAAGGTGGCGATAAAAGTGCAACAAATTGATTTAATTCAAAAGTTTCATATTCCACTCCTAGGATATAAGGAAACTTACAAAATGAACCTTTTAGATTCATTTGGATTTTAATGGACCAAAAACTATTATAATTTCTTTAAAAATGTTATTCATAAAAATAAGTATAAGGAACACTATTGTTAAATAAGCCTAGTGGTATCTTGGTGGTGAGATAAGACTTAAGGGCCATAACGTCCTGGGTTCGATTCTCACAAAGGGGGGTTTTCTCATAATTATGAGTTTCCTCCTGAATTGGTGACTTGGTGGTGAAATATGATCGCGTGACAACACTGGTGGCACGATGATACTCCAGTGTTCCGTGAGAGATTCCAATTTGTTGGCCGTTCAAAAAAAAAAATATTTACTACATAAACGTCCGGTATTTAACGATAATCGTTAATCAATTACATCTTGACTTAAATTGTTTACAAGCCGACATAATTAGTCAAAATTTATTACTTTACGGTTTTAAAATTTCGGGTATTACAATGAACGACTATTTTTTAGGTTTATAATATAACGAGGCAGCGGTGTAAAACGAATAGTAGTGTTTTGATCTACTATTGTAGTGATTAAAGTTGGTTGGTATAACACTATTGTCTTTATAATATTTTTCCTAAATGTTCTGTTGTATGTTGTTTGTGAGATATAACACTACTTATTATATAATTTTAAAAATTGTTTATCTATTGCAGCGACATTGCATAGGAATTGAGCTATCGTTGCATCCTATTTCTTTTTAAACAATTACATTAATATTTAAAGATTTACACATGGAAAGATTTACTATTTTCTTTTTTTATTACATAAATATTTAAAGATTTACACATAGCAAAGATTTACACATAGTAATTGACTAACATTGCATATCATTTCTTTTTTATTAGGGGACAACATTCTTGAATGTGACACATCAATCATGCATAATTCCAAATGGAAACCATGACACCAAACAAGCTTCCCGGACTGCTCAAGAAAAAATTACGAAACTCACATAGGTTTGTCATGTGGAACACACAAAAAATTGAGGGAGTCCAAATA
Source organism: Ambrosia x helenae (assembly GCA_030844895.1). Classification (NCBI taxonomy): domain Eukaryota; kingdom Viridiplantae; phylum Streptophyta; class Magnoliopsida; order Asterales; family Asteraceae; genus Ambrosia; species Ambrosia x helenae. The sequence continues at coordinate 5,045 of JAUTDX010002619.1, read as the reverse complement.
CGCGTATGTCACATTCACAAAGACGGCAGATCCTACCAACTCAAAACCAACAACGACCAACGCACTAGATGCTATCGTAGGAAAAGTGTACAAAGATGTCATCCAAGAAGATTACATAGATCGCACGCGAGTCACAACACCACGATCAAGCCTTCTAACAGTGAACCAAGTACCCCATGAAGATCAACAAACAACCACCACTGCTCCTTTGCTAACCAGTGGAACAACTGATTTAGAAAAAGATCCACATGCAACGCAAACTTTACAATTAAATGGCAACTCTCAATCGACGAAGCATGTACCAGCTACAACTATTCTTCCATGCAAAAATGAAAAAAAAATTATAAAATGCAAATGTACCTAAACAAGCATAGGGTCCGTCAGCGATACCAAACAACTCAGGTATCCAGTATCCATGTTAGACAGCAGCAATAAGCCACCGTGATGCTAATGATCTCGCTGCAAAAAGTAAATGTTGCAACTTTTAACCAAATGCTCAGCTAAAATCAATAATATGCCTTTCATAGCATTTGTCGACAACACCTTGCTTCAAATATATGTAACTAGCATTATGCAACACTAGCATGCAATTATATGTGATTATAAAAACCATTTCACCTATGTGACTTTGATGAATATCGAATGTTCAATGAATATGAGGTTCTTATGTCTGTTCTATCTGTAAATACAGTTTACCAATGTTATTATACCTTTTAGTTGTATTTATTGATGATTTTTATTTGGTTAAAATGTTGCTAAACTACTTTACTCTCATTATGCAACTTTATTTTGTTCACTTGCATTGTGTTTTATTTTATCACCCAAGATTGAAATCCCATGTTTTATAGTGGCAAATGAATTGTGTCTTTTCAAATTGGTTGTTTGATAAAGGTGTATGTTTGTCTATTTACATGTAAATAAAATTTACCAGTATTTCATCATTTGTCATAAATTTGGATTTAGGTTGTTTTTTGGAAGAGTTTAACAACATTGAAGCAGAATGCATGTATTCTCACTTTCCTAAAAAAGATGAAAATTAATTTTTTTTACCCAGCATATAAATTCATATTAATGTTATTTTATTGCTAATAGAGATTATTTAGGGTGTTAAAGTGTTAATTTTCTGTTTTAGTATTTGTATAAATAATGAATACAAGTCGTTTAAAAAATTAATATTAGGGTTGTTGATGGATGTTGCTCATGCATATATGTGATGCTATTGCTGTAGTGGGTCAGGTTTAGGTCAAAACAAAGCAAAAGAAAGGTTTATGGTTTACCCCAAAAGATCATTCCTTTTACTACTTACTTTATTGTTTTTCTAACAACTCCGATTTAAAACACTTTCATATGTTAGCAACCGTAGACAGTAGTTGTATGAAAAGTAGAATATCAACTACCATCAATTTAAAAGACATGTTTATCTTTGTTGCTTTCAAAATAAATATGTTATACAAGATAATTCTTTTTCTCATTGTCGAATTTATGGAAAAGTCAATTTTATGAAGATTTTATAGAAATTTGTATCAAAGACTTTTTGTATTTCATACTTCATCAAGCCAAACAAGTGATACATATATAGAAAAAGAAAGAAAAGGAAACTAAATCAATAACCTATAAGCAAGCAATTGGTTATGGTTTAATATTCGGAATGGAGTAATATCCGTGATAGTAAGGGAATATAGGAGAAAAATTAGACAATTTCTAATACTTCCCTTCAAGTTGGAGCATGTAAGTTTTCGAATGCCCAACTTGTCTTGAAGGATTCGTAAGCAAGGTGATCCGAGAGGCTTGGTCAACAGGTCAACAGTTTGTAGTTTGGAATTGACGGCCATGGGAGTGATGAATCTTTCTTCAACACATTCACGAACAAAGTAACAATCCATTTCAACATGTTTTGTTTGGTTCATGAAAGACGAGGTTGTTAGCTATGTTTCGCGCAGCTTGGTTATCACAAAATAATTATGTAGGATTGTTTTTTGACGAACCTCCAATTCAGTTTGTAACCAACGAACCCACAATATTTCACTTACGTAGGCGCCCATGGTGCGTTATTCAGCCTAGCGGGGGAACGCGATACCACGATTGTTTCTTGGATTTCCAAGAGATTGGAGCCCCACCCCAGCATAAGTAAGTATCCCGTTCTAGACCGTTTGCTAAACGGGCATCCGAGCCAATCAGAATCACTATAAGCAATGAGGTTCATACCACCTTCCTTGGGTATAAGGATTCCTTGCCCAACTGTGGCTTTCAAGTAACGAAGGACTCGAGTGGCCGCATTTATATGAGTTTTTCTTGGATCTCCAACAAATTGACTGAGGATGTTCACGGAGTAGGCAATGTTCCGGGTCCGTGTGGCTTGTAAGTAAAGCAAGCGACCTACAAGACACCGATATTGAAGCCCATCGACTTTTTTCTTCTTCTTCTTCACACTGTCAAGCTTTAAGTGTGTTTCCATGGGAAACGGACTGGGCGACATCCTATCATCCCACTATCTTCAAGGATGTCTAAGGTGTACTTTCGTTGGCTAAGTACCAAGAGCCTTCCAGCGTTTTTGCAACTTCAATGCCTAGGAAATATTTCAAGGGGGCCGAGATCTTTAATGCTAAATTCGTTATCGAGACGAGACTTTGTTTCCATTATCCACGTCTCATTATTTCCCACAATGAGTACATCATCTACATATATAAGAACTCCCCCACAAATGTGCTACCATCTTTGTAAAGAAAGAGGGAATGGTCTGCCTTTGACTGCTTGTAACCAAGTGTGGTTAGGAAATAGGTGAATTTGCGATACCAATTTCGGGAAGTTTGCTTTAAACCATAAATGGACTTCTAGTTTGCAAACTCGGGTTTCATCTTTGTCAACAAAGCCATGAGGGATCTTCATATAAATTAAATTTCCTCTTCTAAATCTCCGTTTAAAAAGGCATTATTCACGTCGAGCTGTTGAATTTTCCATCCTTGTTTAACAGCAATAGAGAGGAGGGTTCTTACAGTTACTAATTTAGCCAGCGGAGCGAAAGTGTCATGGTAATAAGACACTCCAATTGTGTGAAACCCTTCGCTACAAGTCTCGCCTTGTACTTTTTGACCTCTCTGTTCGTTTTGAATTTTACCTTGTACACCGATTTAGAGTTGATCGCCCTCTTTCCTTTCGGTAAGTTTTCGAGGGTCCATGTTTTGTTTTGTTCAAAAGCTTGAATCTCTTTCTTCATGGCTTCTTTCCATTCTTTCTTTTGTGCAGCTTGATAAAAGGTTTTTGGCTCATCATGAGTTTAGATGGCGGATAAAAAGGCTTTGTGACTGTTAGAGAAATTTTTGTATGAAACAAAATGAGATAAAAGGTGTACCGTGGAGGATCCTTGATCAGAGTTGGGTTGCGTTCGGTCAATCGAAGGGGGAAGCTTCACCTCATAGTCACGAAGATGATTTGGTATGGTTCTATGCCTTTTCTGTCGTCCTTTCTCGACTTCAGCTTGAAACCGTAGGCGGTTCTTCATCCACGGAATCGAGTTGAATCATTTAATGGTTCCCTCAACATCTTCACGTGAGATGTCAGAAGTGGTGGGGTTTAGTTCAATATCTTCATTATCCCTTGTTTCATTTAATGGATCATGAACTCCCCCTGTCACCTCATTTTCAAAATTATGCAATTGTCCTGACATTCATGGCATTGGGTGATGGGATTTGTATGCTCAAAAATTTCGGGTTCAGGACCTAGTGTGGTTGGATCAATCCTAGAAAAGGGAAATGTATTCTCTACAAACCTTACATCCCTAGTTATAACAATTTTCTTTTGATCAAGGTCATAAATTTTATAACCCCTTTTTCCATAAGTATAGCCCAAAAACACGCCCGCCTTTCCTCTTGGTGGAACTTGTCCCATCCGTTTCGGTGTTTCTATAATATGCCAAACAAACAAACACCTGCATGTGGTCATATTCGGGAATACGACCTAATAAAATTTCATATGCGGTTTTGTTGTTTATGGTTTTAGAGGGTACCCGATTTATTATGTAGGCGGCGGTTAACACACTCCCCCCAAAAGGTTGTTAGGAGACGGCTTCAAACTGTAAAGGTCGAGCAATCTATAAGAGGTGCCTGTGTTTTCATTCCACAACCCCCTTTTATTGCGGGTGTGTGTGGATAAGTCGTTTCTAAAACAATGCCTTGCTCACTATAAAATTGTTGCATGTGATTTGAAATGAATTCACCACCATTATCACACCTAATTCTTTTAACATATTTTCCAAATTGTGTTCTGATTCTTTTACAAAAGTCAACCAAATAGGTGCTAGCTTCATACTTGTGTTTGAGTAAATAAATCCATACTGCCCTACTATAGTCGTTGACTATGGTAAGGAAGTAACTAGTCCCTGTGAGTGACTGTCTCCTATATTTTCCCCAATTGTCACAGTGGATCAAATAAAAAGAGAACCATTCGTTTTAATAAAGCGAGTAAGTTTTGCTTTGTTACAAGAATTAGAAAGTTGGTCTTTAAAACTTAAAGAAACATCTTTGAGAAACTAACACGAGACAACTTAACATTTGATGCATGCCAAAGTCTTTTTGTGCCGTGATTCAACTGTCACCATCATTGCCTTCCTTTCTTCACACGTATTCTACCCATTCGATATAGACCTCCACAACAGTTACCCGATCCAATCTTAGTTCCCCATCTTTAAGGCCTGTAAAATAAAGAAATTTGGAAAAAATGTCACACACAATGGAAATCTCTAGTTAACCTTTGAATAGATAAAAGATTGCATGTAAAGTTTGGGCACACAAAGGAATCCTCCAACTTTTAGTCCTCCTTTGAATATAAATCTCTTCTTTCCTTTTACAGAATGGCTTCACCATTAGGAATGGTGACGGGCCTTTCAACATCATTTATAGTCAAGGTTTTAGAGCGCATTTTCTTGACATGTGATTGCTCGGTTTGCACCTGAGTCAACAATCCAATCAAAATCCCTTTCTAATCTACCTGCCATGTTAGCCATGGTTGGCTCCTCCCTACCCGCCATGTTTGCAACAGTGGGTTGATTC
>JAUTDX010002618.1:0-39451 GCA_030844895.1 Ambrosia x helenae | reverse complement strand
ACATTGTTCGTGACTCTCGGGCGTGTGGTCTAGGCTGCAACTTTCAATTTGAAAGGTATAAATAAATAAACTTATGTCATGCAATCTTATTATTCTGTGTATAATCTTTTAATTGACAAGTCATGCTTTGTTATAATATCTCAGGCTTTTAGATTACTATGCAAGTCATAGACAATGAAATATGTTATCGTGCCAAGGAATGTTAGTACCCACTCATTTAACTTTACTTGATTGAAATCTTTTATCATATGTTCTCTTTTATAATGATCATTGATCAGATCTGACGTCCACAAGCTATTCTACACCCGTGCTGATCTGCACCGTACAGTCTTACACGCATGCAAAAGTGAAGGTAATTGTTAAAACTTACACAGTTGGTTGATATGAAAATCCAGAGAAGGTAATATCTTATTGAATTTTCTGGAATCTTTATGTAGGCGATAGAACTCATGTTCGTAGATGCTCTTGTAAAGGCAGACAACTATCTACTTGTTTCCTCATTCATTCATGACCCATCTCAGTACTGGAAGGTAGTATTAAATGTTATAAAAGCTTTTTAAAACAATTACCTTGTGGGTTTTTAACTTATGTTATACAATATCTGCAGTTGGATGATTCAATAATAAAGACGATCGAAACCGATGATGCTGACGAGCTAAGGAATCAAGAGATCTGATCAAGAGAAATTAGGAGAAGGGACCTATACCAGGTTTCTTCTTCAATTAATAATCAAATAGATCAAAATCAAGTAATTGGAGAATCAATTTGCTTAGTTAATTTGATGTAATTCTTTTTGGCAGTTCATCAATGAGTTTACTGTTCCCATGGATAAGCTGGAGCATTTCAAATATGTGACTGCACAAGATATCGTTTGCTCACAGGTCATCAACCTTATTTCTATAAAATCTAAGTTTCGAGGGTGTGCGAATTAGGCTTTCTAAAAAAGGTTCACAGTTAACTGATGGTTAATTCTGATTCAGAAATCTGGCGGCATTAATCTAAGGGAAGAAGATATAGCAGTCAGCAATGTCAAAATTGATTTGACTAAAGGAAGAAACAAATCCACTTGAAAGGTACAATGGCAAGAACTATTATATATTCGTACGTTTTTTTTTTCATTTTCTTGCATCCCATTTGGTTATCTCTAACTTTTCTATTTTATCTGCATGTGGTGTTCTCATCCAGCATCAACTTCTTTGAGGTACACAAAATTCCCATCTGGAAAATATTCTCTCATATTTTCATGATCTGATTAAATTGGTTCAGTTTCTCACATTCAGTCCCATCTTAATTTCTCCACATACAGGATTATGATAGTAAAGAGAAAATTCCCAATTAGCAAAGATCAGATAAGCCACTTGCTGCCAGCATGTAATCAGGACTTGATAGTGAGAGTGTACTCCAAGAAGCCTGAACTGGTACTACCCTTGATTTTCAATAGAGAAAGTAGGGCATAGGGGTGTAGTGTAAAGTGTAAACGACCTGAGCTTGAGCTCGCCTAAGCGTGAGCTCTGCTCATTTAGCCTAAGCTCGAGCTCGTATCGTTGCTTGTTTGTTATCAATTATTTATTTTATTTTCATACGTGTGTGTATATTAAATGAGCTTATTTTTAGGGTTGAGCTCGATTCGAGCTTTTAGCGAGCGATCTCGATAGGCGACAACTCGGCTCGTTTCCACCCCTAAGTAGGGGTGTGCAAAAACTCGTGTAGATAGGCCAAATTATATAGAAATTAAACGGGTCCAATGTAAATGAGGTTAAATATACAGCAAGGATGTCATTTTTTTTAATAACTTTTCAGGTGGAAGTTGTATCTCAAGCATTCGAGAATTTCCAGCTAAAGATGTATGGAATGAAAGCCCAAGTACATGGAACCCCTGAAAGGAAGAGGCGTAGGATCTTTTCATGCTATCCAAATTAGAAGGTGAATACGTGCAAAATATATACCTATACCGCTATACGTACCTTGTTTTTGGTCCTTCTGGATAGAAAAGTAACAAAGATAAATAAAAAAACTCAGGAGTATTCCTGTATTGTAACTACTTTAGGAACAACCACTTAATACGGTTGTAAGGATGATTGTATGTTAGATATTCGTATAGCTGAAAAAATTGGTGATTTCGCCATTATGGTTAGTTGCCTGTTATAAAAAGTGATTCTCCAAGTTTTCGGATAGAAAGTTGTTTTTAGACTGTTACATATTTTCTGTAGAAAAAATCGCTAAGAAATTGTTAATGCCACATTATAAGGTGTTCACCTGTACCACGACTCCACTAGCGAGTCTACTATGTTTCTGGTTGGAAAGGTCTAACCCAAGTCCCAACTGTACCGTAGTATAAAAGTAAAAACCATAGCTCTTGAAGTGGGCGTGGAGAGCCCCCAAGTTCAACAACCAATCGGTTGACGAGTCATGGAGGCAAAACCCAGCTTTCAATAAAGTTATATAAGCAACACCAAGTATTAGTAGTATCATTTTCAAATATAAACGTTCCTCTGCATTCTTTAAATGATAATTGGTACTAAGTTTCCTATTTGACTTGAAAATTATTTAAACGACATTCAGCTCTAGTTGATCTTGATTTAGTAAATAACAAGCTAACCGACAAACGAGTTATCTAAACAGATAGTATAAGATAGAAAAGATATACAATGGATGGAATTGTTTCTATGATATGTTCATAACTTCATATTATGGTTTTGGTCCTTTGTGTTGACTAATTATACCTTTTTCTCATTGTACATACATTTGGTCGCTGTCTATAACAAACGTTAAACGATCTCTCAAGCTTTTGTAAAATGACAAAATTACCGTTATTTTTAAAATTTAATAAAAAAAATGAATGAACACTTTTATCTTCTAGAGAGTAGAGATTGATAGATATTTAATTACACTGAAATATAATTATTTTATAGATTACCATTACATTATTTTCATTTTTAAAGTTGAAAAATAATTGGTTTAAACGAGTTCTTCAAATTCCATCCCACATTTGACATTACCACCATACAAACAAGTGGAGAGTGAAGCATAAAAAACACACAAGAGATTAAATCCTAGAATTTTGTTAAAAATGTAAACTAGAGTTTTAAACTTGTAAGATAATATATCATACATTATCTTTTTAGAGAAAATTCCATGTTAATATAAGATTCTTTTATCTTGTTTTATAAAAACTGAAACTTTTTATCTTTTTTTATAAAATATCCCAACACTTGCACTTTCATTTTTTTTTCTTCAAAAAACTGAGAGCATCATCACTTCACTTCCCAGCAAGTATGATCTCCGAGAACAACCAAGTCGAATTTTCACTAGACCGCTATTGATTCACAGTTCTCGGTCTACAAAAGATATGTACAAAATGTGGAAACTAACACTAGGGAGACAGGATGGTTTCTTTGTCTTTGCATTCTTGAATTCCTGCACAAGTAGATTATGTATTCTCACTCTTAGATTCGAAGCTTCTTCCGGGAGAAACCATTGTCTCCAAACTGATAACACCAAAACACACGTTTTCGTATCAATCAATAACATAACAAAGCTAAAAGATCATTAATGATCAACAAATTTATAAACCTTTCGCTTACCATTGATATATCTTTCTCTGTAAGTCTCTCTGGAGCTTCTTTAATGAATCTTTCCATATAATACAGAACGAATAGCCCACAGTCGTGAGCGTTTTTCTGTTGCGGAACCTGGTTAACGATAGAAAGGACATTAAAGGTTTTGTGAGTTCCATGTACTGGAAACTTCCAAAAGAAAAAAAAGCACAGATAAGTATGTGACTAACACCTGCATTTTCCTGTCAATAATCCTATGATCAAGGTTTTCCCAGATTTCATCCGTGATGGGTAGATCTAACGGAACTTCTGAATTTCTTAAGTAGTTCCATTCTTCTTTCAAAAACCTACAAGACATACGATTAAATATTTACCTGATCCCATTTTGGTGTAATCCTGTAAATTTATAGGTATGGATTCTCACGGGAACACAAAAAAAAAGCACATGTAAATTTAGAAATACCTTCTAATGTTATCGAATATCGAACTACTATTATGAAACTGAGTGAATCCAAATGAAGAATAACTGGGCCCAGTTCATCTTTCTTAGTTGGGATACTTATAATCCCTAAGCTCCAATGAGCACTGAAGAATAAAGAAAATGTTTAGATACATGTATATCTCTCTATAAACTTGTCCATCTTAATTTCTTTCTTACAATCGGTGTAAACCGAACAAAATACTAAAAGCTTACCAGTCATGAACAGGAAGAAGTATATAAGCCTTTTCAAATATATTTACACCTTTCCACCATTTTCGGAACTTTAGAAATGAATCTTCCCTGTAACTTAGCTAATAACCGAACACAAGTTATTCACCACTTTTAAAATACTAGTAAAAATATACAAGCTTTATGCGCCTAAATCTTTTTTGTCATCTAATATTTGCATTATAAAACAAGTACTAATAAAATGCAAAGTATATACCTTCTGGAGCTTGTTATAGAAATATGTATTGAAGAAATGGTAGTTGCATGTCCTGTATTCTGATGATGAGGTTTGCTGAATATATCTAGCCAAATTAAACAATCATGTTTATGTAAGCAAATTTTTCAAACCAAACTTCATAAAACGACGTCACATACATGATTACCCTAAATAAAAAGTTATGAAAGTTTGTTGCCGTTTTTGGGTAAAAAATAGACTAACATAAGTTACATTTTTATGCAATTTGCCCTTTTTCCTAAAGGTGCTATTATAACAAATTTATGCACAATGTTTACATAAAAGTTCATGATTGTTAATGATAAACTTACCGTATATAAAAATTCATGATAGTTGATGATAGGTATGCTTCGGGAGCAAGACACTCCATGTCGGTGTAAGTAACTTCAACTGGATCCCGATCATACCTGAAGTAACGGAATACACATAATCCAAATTAACGGAAACTATGATTAATAGTTGGTGAAGATAATGTGGCATACCTTGATGGGTAATGGACTTCAACGTCTTTCATGCTGAAAAACGGAAGTTAATTGCATCCATTATATACAATCTAATATCTCATATAATAGTATTTTTCCATAAATCATAAACAAATAAATGGAAAAATATATGAGTACCAGTCACTTAATGTTTCTGCATACAGTGTTGTGTTTGAAACATGAGGGTCCTCCTCCATGTCCTCATCGACCAGATTATAAGATGAAGGCTATTAAACGTAAAATTATACAAAATTGAAAAATCATAAAAGTACTCAAGTATACATGTAAAAACACATGTCAAATTGAAATTGAAAAGCATATATATAAATAAAAAATTGACTTACAGGTTTAGGCTTCAACTTTTTTGAAGGCTTATCTTGAGGAGCCGGGGTGCTACAAAAAAAAAACATATTTGGAAAATAACTATCAGATTCATGATAATCAAATATATATTTAGGGAAAGAGACTCGCCTATCGTAAAAATGGTGAAGAGAAATAGCAGCAGAACTGTTGACTTTTTTATCAGAATTTGAGGTTCTGTGTTTCCTGGTCACAGCAAGAGTGGTAGGGGATTTAAATTGTTCTGATCTGGAAGATGATTGCTGACTAAATCTTCCCCTAGTTGAAAACCAACCATTTTGACTCGCCGTTCTTCCTTGACGGGGATTAATGAAAGACAGCTCTTTATCAAAGGCATTCACAGTCCTTGCCTAAAAAAAACAAATCTATACGTGAATGATTGTTTTTTGATATAAAACAGCTTAATCAGGTCTTGGTAAAAAAAAAAAAGCACGAGGCGCTCTGAGGCGCAAGTCATGAGACAAGAGCTTCACATACTCAAGGAGTTGCTCTACGTATAACCAAATAAGCTTTATGTAAAACGAAAAGCTGCATATGTTTTACATTATACCCTTTTTATCAAGTAAACCATTCATAATCTCTTCATCAATATAACCAACTAAGGCGCTTTCCAATCACCCTTTCAAACAAAATCAAGTATCATAGGGTATCATACATTTTCATCAATCTTTTTAGAAAACATGTCTCCAAATGTTGAAGATTTCTGATCTCTTCTATCTTTCCTGCACGATGCACCTGTAAAACCAAAATTGATACACTAATAAGATTAAACATATTAGAACTGAATGGAACAACCATATGTACATTACATATCAACTTAATACAACATCAAAATCTCACCATCATCACTATGATCAGAAAGTAGCATTGCTTCTTCACCATCCTGATAAGAAAATATGTTAACAAAACAATGAAACAAGCGAACTAACAACTAGGGGACGTAATTCTTGACACGACACGATCCAAACCCCGACACGAAAAAAAACAGGTTTGGTCGACTAACATGACCCGTTTAAACCTGTTAACCCGTTGAAGTATTAAGAAAAAAAAAAGCTTTTATATTTTCGTTTTTTACATTTTCATTTTACATGGTTAGTTGTAATGATGTTAGTTTGGCACACCATATTATTTATTTGTCACAATAATACCCACCATTAAACACATATTATTTTTTTGTCACAATAACATACATATTTAAAAATACGGATTAAATGGCTCGTGTTCGGGTTGGCCTGGATTTATGTGTGGGCAGGTCAGGGTTGAAGTCTTTGACACTTGGTAATAATATGGGTTAGGTTTGTGTTACACATTTCAACCCACCAACCCCTTGGTTTTAAAGGGGACCTTGGGCGCAAAGAACTATGCCCTGTGTGACATAAGGCGAGCTCTGTACAAGAAGCGCACAAAAAGGTTGTACATTTAAGTGATTTTACACATTAACTCATATATATAAACCTTATTATTTATACCTATATTTTGGATAAGAGATGCTAAAAACCTAAGAAAAATTATATAAGCACGTTGCGCCTCTTGTACGAAAAGCCCTCCACTTTGTCGCTTTCGCTTCTCCTCGCTTTTTAAAACCAAGACCAACCCATCAACCCGACACAATTGACACCCAATATTAGTATTCAATAACATTGTCTAAAAGGTAATAACCCTAACCTAAGAAGATAGTGCAGCATTGCTGTATAAACAAAAGAATAATAAGGAAAAAAAAAACCTTGTTTTGGTGTCGTCGTTGGAGTTCAGCTTCACACTTACTAATAGTTGCTTTAATTTTATCCCCATTATCTTTTAAGAAAAGGTTTGAAAGGTAACCCTGGTGTTTCTTAATCATGGATTGCAGTTCTTTGGTTGATTTCCGTCGGTAATCAGCGTCGGCGTATTCCGTTGGTTTTGGTTTTGGTTTATCCGACGGAGTGATGATGAGTTCCGGTGTATGATCGTCATCATCGTCGTCGTCTAACAGCATTCTCCAGTTCAACACCAACCCATTATTTCTCTTGCTACTCTTCGCTTCTGACATTATAATCGCCGCCTGAGATTGGTTAGTGTTTTGAAAGAAACTGATCAGTATTTGGAGAAGGGAAATGCGTATACAGAAATAGAATATATTATTAGATTTATATTATTTTTAGCGCCTGTAGGGTAACGATGCTTAGCTTAGCTTAGCTTAGATTATATTATTATTTTCACTAAAATAAAAATAAAATAAAAAACTTGAGGGACAAATGTGACTGCTAGTAAAGTAAAGTTTGGTGTCACATCTCAAACCCGTACGGGCACGTATTAGAGAGCGGAAGGGGTCAAAGATTGTATAAGCTTTTTAGAAAACGCAGGACAAGGGTGCAAACAAGTCGATTTTGACCTTGATTAGGCTCGAGCTCGAGCTTGATTAACTTATAAGAGCTCGAGGTTGATAAACTTATAAGAGCTCGAGCGTGACTTGGTTTGAGCTTTGTTTTTAAAGTTCGAGTTCGGCTCGTTGGTAGTTTCTCAAGCTCGAGCTCGGCTCGTTTAGTGTTTATTAGTTAATATATTAAATTAAATAATATAAATAATAGACTCGATAGCTCGATATGTCAAAAGCTCGGCTCGGCTCGTTTATTAAACTACTTTAAATGTGGGGTAAATGATATAAAATATTAATAAAACTAATATTATACTAAGGCTCGATAAGGCTCAATGAGCCAGGCAAGCTTCAGATGTCAGGCTCGATAAGTAAATGAGCTTCGTTTAGGCTCAAGCTCGGCTCGGGCTCGATTAGGCTCAGCTTGTTCCGAGCTTTTTATCAAGCTGATCTTAAGTAGCTCGCAAACAATTTGGCTCATTTACTTCACTAAACAAAGGTGACAACTTTGAAACTTGAGGTAAAAAACAAGAAAAAGAGAGTAGCCAAAGTCAAAACCTAAAGAAAGGCAATGACACAAAGGCTTTGGTCTTCAATATATAACAAAAATAGTAATGTTGTGATTGTAATTGTGATGTAAATATATAAACTAATTAAAAAAATGTATTGTTGTTTCTGTGTCACGTAACAATTTCTCTCTTGTAAAAATTTTGATAAAAAAATAAGGGAGAATGATTCACCACGTCCCGGCTCTCACGTTAAAACAGTGTTTGCGCTCTTTTCATTTTATACTCGTACATGATTTTCTATGTCAAACTTTGTTATGAGAAACTGTCATGTTTATGTTAAGACTTAAGAGATGGTGCTGATAGTTAATGCACGTGTAGGGTAAGGTTGCGTACATTGTGCCTGACCCTTCCTTGGTCCCTAGCAAATGAGGAAAGCCTAGTGCACCAGGTATGGCTTTTACATAATTATTTAAAAAAGGTATTGTTATTTCTTGTCACGTAATTGGTTGATCTTCTAAATACATAGAACTAAGAAATGAATCGTTTTAAAAGGTTAACTAACCCTATATAAAAAAAAGTTATAAAAAATGGGAATGCTTGACCACCTTTCACCTCTTAAAATAGTATACGCCCTCTTAGCAATTTGAATTAAATTTGTCTTAGCATATTTAATATTGTCATATAATTTCCATTGATCATTTGTTTTATGAAATTAGTTTATCTTGTTTTGTTTTGTCATGCGATATTAGTTTTGCTAGATCTATGGTTATGATTGTTTCATTTTATGCTCGTACATTATTTTCTCTGTCAAACTTTGTTACCAAGGTTGCTATGACAAACTGTTCCATCTAGCGATTTCAGTTTTATGTTTAAGAGATAGTGTAGAAGTATATAACACACCCAAAGAAATGATTAGTTTCATGATTCTTTGAAAAAACAAACCAAATCCAATAAAATCACAATTTACAAAAAAAAAAAAAAAAAAAAAAAAAAAAAAAAAAAAAACTATTATGTTACAGAACTACAAACAGTAAAGCTTCTTTGAAAAAACAAACCAAATCCAATAAAATCACAATTTAAGAAAAAAACAAACTATTATGTTAGAGAACTACAAACAGTAATGAAGCCTTTTATTCCATTAAGTCATCTTCAAAAAACTAGAACTTGTGTTCAAATAGGTGATCTTTTAAATTTGGAGGCAACTAACTAAACTTGTAAATTTTAAAACCAGAAACTCATGGTCATCAAGATTAATATAATTCTTGTTTTGTCAAAGCAAACCACAAACACGCAAAAGGTAACACTACATTTCTGTTTCAAACTATGTACGTCAGTCGGCCATAACTACTTTTTAACTGTCAGATTCTCGGCCCCTCTTTTTTGATCTGGTTTTGGGTCTTGAAGGCTCGGGAGGTTTCGAGTCCCTCACAGGTGAGCCGCTGCCCTCTTTGGGTTTGACCTTTCAGACGAGTCTTTTGTGTTTGACTTCTCACAACTCTTCTTTTCTGCCTTGGGTGTCGCGGCTTCTGTGGGGTCTAAATTGGATGTTTGGGGCTTTTCGTAATACAAGGCTGCATCAAGGGCGTATATTCGTAGAGCAAGGGCTGAAACGTTGGAAATTTTAGCTGCCATTGCAGGTGATGACCAAAACCACCATTCTTTTCTCAAGTATTCGGTTTTGATCATGTCCTCGAAAATAATAGTGGCTTGTACCATCTGAAACATATACTCAAGTATTAGATTTCACAACAAAGGCGCAAGTTACACGAGGTGGGTATTTGGTAGCAGTTCAAATGGTTGGGTAAAAACATTTATAAATAATTAATATATCAAATATGTTTCAAATTTTGTTTTATAAAACGATACAGAACGCCATAAACATTTATATATTTATTAAAATAAAATGATTTGGATGACATTTGACCCGCCGGCCCATTGAAACTATATTGTTAAGAAAACAATTCATGTATAACGATTTAGATGGCTTTTTACTCGCCTGACCCATGGTCATAATAAATGAGCTAATAAAGAGCCCACTGCCACCATAGTTGTCAATAGCGATAGACTACATGTATGCTACGTAGCGACAGACTACCTATATTACACTAAATTACCTCATAAATTGATTGTGCTGATTTTACAAAAGCCCGCCAAGCACGTAATCGATCCACACCCCCTCGTGAAGGTCTAAAAGCTTCTTTTGGAAGTGTCGTTTCCATATCAAACAAAATGATTTTAAGATGACGAAGAATTTCTAGAACCCGGCCCGTTAGTGTCTTCAAAGAAGATTGGCAAATACGCACCGGAGTTCGGGTTTTTAATGATGATTTTCCACCTATACCCTTGGGTTTTGATCTTTCAACCTTAGATGGTGTATCATTTGTGCCTTGTTTTTCTGATAGCTGAAAATCAGTTGACCCATCTTCAGAATTAAACGATACAAGTGATGGAATTCCATTTGACCCAATAAGGCCGATATCTTTGACTTCTTCTTTAAGAGAGCCACGAGTGCAAAACTTAGCCCGGATTTCCTCAAATACAAACGGCGAACCGGATTCAGGTGCATCATTTTGAATGGTCAAAGGCGTATGTTTGACCAAAGAAACTTTTTTACATTTTGAGGGTTGTTCAGTTTCTTGTTGATTTCCACATTTTCCATCATTATGACCATCTAGCTCCTCAGTAGTTAAATATGTAACATGACAAGAAGAGCAATGGTGTCGCGTGGACCCCACCAACTCCAAACAATCACAACGGTACCAGTTCCCCTTGTTGACAACTTTACCCTTGCGGCCATTCTTCTTCAAGAAAGTACCAAACTTCTTTTGCAGTGCTTCCCTTGCCTTGGTGCGATAAGCTGATGAAGTGGAACAATTACCTTGAACAGTCTGGGAGGTATTATTGCCATTTACTCTATTTGATTGCCAATGAGTTATGGTCTCTTTCAAATCTTTCTCTCTTGCATCATCATCTCTTAACCACCCAATGAGTTCTTGAATCTCAGAATCGGATTCATAGCAAGTCCACAATGAGTCATCGGATGTGTACATTTCAGGCATATCACAAGCTTTCCTTCTACCATGTGGGCCTGACACAAGGACCCTTTCGGGACTGCTAACGGCCCAATAGAGTCTTCCAACTAAATCCCGGCCCAAAAACTCTCTTCGCATAACGGGCTTGGCTAGTTTCGATTCCAAAGTCGTGATCTTTTCCTGTATAGAAGAAACCCTATTCTTTACTTCTGATAGAGAATCTTGATCTTGCTCATCATTATCTTCATTTTGTATTTGACTTTGACCATCACTAGATTTTGAAACGGACACGTACTCTTCTTCCCGACTTTTATCTTCAGTTTCTTTCATTAAATTTGAAGCCAAAAGTTCCTCCTTTTTATTTTCACTTTTCAATTCTTTATAAAGCTTGCGCAGCTCCTTTTCCGGATCACCAGAATCAGGACCCAGGTGGTTTCTAACAACCCCAGAACTCAGAGCCTCGTCACATAAAAATTTGAATAGAAAAACTCTCTGTAAAACCCAACAAGGTATAAACTTAATACATATCATAATCAAATGCACAAAATTTACAGCTTAATAGAAAGTAAAGTATACACACGCACACACCCATATATACACCCCTCACATTACATAAGGAGCCACAATTTGATTTCTAGATGTCAAATATGAAAATTATACTTCAAACGCTAAAAAGGGAAGCGATCATCAGAATTAGGAAAATTTTATTACAAAGTCCAATTTGGCTATCAAAACAACGTTAGTAGTTAGTACCCATGATATGTTGGAACACAAAACAACTACAACATTCAAAGTAACTAGAAGCACTTTCGACCAGTTTCCCAGAAAAGAGTGTATTTTAATTATATGGATAAAATTAAAACTCTAGCCAAGTACGAAACTGGTCAATGGATCGAAAGTCACCAAAAGTATATTCAAATACTTGCAACATATATAGTTTCAATATTATATTTGAAAAACAAACCTCTTCAGTGCCTAGATCCCAATACTCCATTAATTCCATGGTATCTGCTAATGGGGCCAATTTCTCCAAAAGATTTCTTGTGAATTCTTTTTGAAATTTCTTCTTGCCACGTAAGCGAGACAATGCCCGGGTCCCGCAGCGCTCATCTTGTACTATAGGCTGACTGGACATGCAAGAAGGGCAATACCAATTGCCATCTGGAATTCTTGCAAGTGGTGGGTCCAAACAATATGTATGATACTCAGAATCACATTTATCACACAATAAAACACTATCATCATCTCTATCCATCCCACATACTTTACACACCCCGTCCTCCCATGGTGCAGGGGGAAGCGGGCCCTCAAGTATCTCAATAATAAGTGCATTCAACTCTTTTTTCCCTTCTTCGGTTGATGAATCAATGCTATTACCGCTAGATGTAATTCTGCTCACGAGGTTAAGTACCTAAGTAAATTGGACCGACAAAAGGAAAATGTTAAATGGACAAGACCCAGTAGAAGTGATGACATTAATCAACAAAATGACAAACTTAGCACAAGTCACTCGCCAATGTCATAAACGAGCAATCCAACCAATCTAACAAACGTTTGTGTGAAAATTGTAGAAAACATTTTGATGCAGGATTGTTTCTCTGTTAGAGATGGCAATCCCAACCCGTTTACTTAATGAATGGGTCAATCGTGGTTGCACATAAAACAAACAAGCAAAATAAAAAGGCAGCTAAAAGAGAAGGGTCAATGAGTCGAATTTTGTCCAAATTGTAACATATATAACCTCCTAAGTCATTTTATCAAATAAAAACAGGACAAAAAGTATTCCAAGCCAACCCGGTTCCGTGCCAACTAGTTACCCACTTTAAGCCCAGCGTGTTTACTAACCCATCCAACCCGCCAATTTTAACACCTGCATCTGTCATGTTAAAATGTTGATAAGTGTTGTCTCACACATCAAAAGTTCGATAAAACTTTTCACTAGTGAACTTTCGGATTAGCAAATGGCATGAAATATATTTAGTTTTTTTGGTAGATAATAAGAAATTAGACCCAAGAGAAATCAACTAACCTCTTCTTCGTATAATTCTTCAAATTTCTTTGATAGCGTTTCAATCAATTCAATGTAATCAGCTCTATCACGATAAGCTATTCTTAAATTCTGCCAAACCTGACACACAATAATACACGTCAGACATTGAATCTGTTAAACGTATCAAGTTCATAAGATTTATTTATTCTGATTAACTTTTTAGCTTCATTGTTGATGATATGTTTGTAAATTTGAAAAAAAAAATAGATGTGTTACCTCTTGAACATCCTCAATGAAAGATTCATGTGAAGTAACATAAAACCCTGCTGCCAATCTAAGATCAATTGTTCTAAAATCCAATGGACGGGAAACCATTGCAGGATATCCAAGTACTCCCGTATCATCAGGATCATTTGGCTTCAAAAGGGTTTTGCCAAAAGATTAAAGAAATCCCGATCTTCATCTGCAGCAGCCACAGATCTTAACACCACACGACACCGTTTCATAACAGCATCAGATAATGTTCTTATGCTACTTTTTTCTTTTTCTTTTTTCTCGGTGGGCTTCGGTTGAGGAATATCAACTCTCACTTTCTCAAGAACAGAAATAACCGCTCTCTGTTTTTTTTTTTTTTTTGACCGAATTAGTTGAAGAGTAAGTACTAAAACAGCCATCAATAATAAAGAAGTACACTGCTTGAAAAAGAAACCAAATTTTCTTTTCGGTTCTAACAACGAGCTTGCAATCTTTTACCAGTTTTAGCATCTACCTCATTTTAACGGATTTTAC
The DNA here is from genome assembly GCA_030844895.1 of Ambrosia x helenae. NCBI lineage: Eukaryota > Viridiplantae > Streptophyta > Magnoliopsida > Asterales > Asteraceae > Ambrosia > Ambrosia x helenae. The sequence continues at coordinate 25,435 of JAUTDX010002618.1, read as the reverse complement.
ATGTAAGGTACTAATGTGGCAGCAGTTAACACCACATCAGATTCCACGTGCAAAAAATGCTTATAATAAGGAAATTTAAAAGAAAAAAATCACTTGCAAGTTTAAAAAATGGTCATTTTTAAGTGTGTATTTAAAAAAATTACTAAATGACCCATCAAATGCCATGTGGCGGCATATGCATATACACTAAAATGATGAATAAGATGCCACATGAGCGATTTTCATAATTAAGCAAAAACATCACTTGCTAGTTGTTCAAAAAGTAACTTGTCACTAAACCCGGTGATAAATTATAATTTGGTTCCTAAAACTGGCAATAAGTTGTAAGTTGGTTTCTATTTCATGCAGTTTGCCTAAAATTAATCAAATAAAGCACCTTTGTGGGTCCTGATGCATTTCCCTTATAAACTTCTTTGCTAATGGAGTGCTCGAGAATCGCTTTGGCCCAATCGGGTGGATTTTTGCTCAAAGAGTCATGAATGCATCTTCTAATTCTTGCCCCCACATTAGTTGGTAGCTTTCTTACTGGTTCAAGAGCCTGGACCCACTCAGGCGAGTCATCATCAATTACATTCATCTCTTTTACAGAATCTCCAGTGTCAATTTCTTTCTGATCTATGATAAAGTCAACAGCTTTACTGGTCACAGAAGAAAATATTTTCTTGGAAGCTTCAGCTATTACCTGAGAATAACAGAAGTCACAAAATCTTAAACTGGTAAGATCTAATGATAAAGAAACAAGATCAAAAGATACCAACATAAGAAAACATGCAGAATAACACGGTCTACAAAACAAAAATGGGTCACTCCAGGTAAATATTACATGGCTAATGAGTATGTAAAAATATAGCTAAAAGGATAACGAATCGAGCAGGTGAAAGGCCACGTGTAGAATACTCCAGTTATGACAACCTCCTAAACTGTTTTTTTAATCCAATAATTATTTGGATAATAGATGGAATAATCATATCAGGAAAACTTTAGAAAAACCCTATGGACCCTTTCTGTGCAGAAAGTCCCTATTTTGCACAATTAAATACCTTACCTTGATAAAACTCAGCAAAAGGTCCTTATTTGCATTGATTAAACTTTAAACCCTGTAGCTTGTAAAATTTAAGAACGTGTTTTTTTAATAATAAATCCCCTAAATTGTTAAAAGGGGCCTTTTGTTAAATTTTCACAAGTTAAAGAATCATAAAAAAGAAACACGAAATCTTAGGGATTTGTCTGCACAAAAAGTGCTCATCCATATGGTTTTTCTGAACTCTGCCATTTTAATAACAAAATAGTTTATGAAATTCAAAAGGGAAGACCAATAATGTGATCTCGGTTCACCCCAGCCCAACCAGTTTTGACCCATTAGTCTGTTACCAAAAAAGCATGGATCAAGCTCACCATAGCATCAGCCTCCATTGCAGCCACGCCTGTAAGTGAACCACAAAGTATGCCACCATCACCATACAAACAATGGAACACTTTACCACACTCACGGGTCAGGACCTCCGAAGATTCAAAGTTACCATCGACAGACAATGCAACCAAAATATACCGCCGGGCAACTTCAGGCCAAGTGAATTCATTTACAGGGAACATATCAAGATTTATCTTTTTGCCACCAGCCTCCACATCTTTTTTCCTCCCTTTTTTTGACTTTGACTCAACCCACCAAAGGGGTCAAATATTTCCTTAACTTTTACCAACACATCTTCTATTAGCACCTTTAGAAGTGCCATGTGGAATTTCGCCATCTCAACCCCTGCACATTTGCTAGCTGCTTCTGCTCGAGAACCTTCTCGTTCAAATTCTTCAACAGAATCTTCACCGGCATTGGAGGAGACATCATCGGGGTGGGTTTTTTCATATGTGTTTATGATTAGATTATTCTGTGAAGAATTTTTAATTGGCTTCAAATCATCAACCCATGGATTCATCAGTTCATTCTCCATCACTTGTCTAGATATTGGCGCCTCTAACCCTAGAACTTTATAAAATCGCAAGCAGATTTCATAGGCCTACACAAAAAAAAAAAAAAAAAAAAAGTTGGAACTTTAGGCATGATATTTATTACAAACTTCATTTCTTACTATCACAATTGAAAAACTAAGGGTGATGGGTAAAAAATGATAATTTCTTATACAAGCCACATCGGGTCGGTCAAATCGACCCACCATCACTTTTGCCAATTTTTATAAATAAATAATGTGTATTTTTGAAAAATAAGATCATCCCGGATATTGTAAGCATTTGAATACACTTTGGACCATTTCATTATTAGTCCACTTTAAAACTTTCTTGCTCACTTGACCCATCAAAGAAAAACATAACCCAGACCGACAGGCTTCTTCAAATGGATCGAATTTCACCAGAATAAAGTCATTTGTAGCCAAGTTAAATTCTTTACTCATATGACCCATTAGAAAAGAAAAAAACAACCCAAACCAACCTGTTTTGTTAAACTGGTTGAAATTGACACATTTAGAAGAGCTCTTACCTGAATAACATCACCAATCAAATGAGGAGGAAGGTTTGAGGTGACTTTGTTGCCAGGTGGACTTGGTCTCTTGTTTGTTTGCGTAAGACTATTTGAGACCGCCTCATTTGTTAAACCGTCTTTACTTATAGACATAAAGAAACCACTTCCAACAGTTTGGGAGCTCAAATTGTGACTTCTTACAGTCAAAGATTCGTAATTAGAACATGTGGCCCCAGGAAGCTGTTCTATGAGTTCTTGTACAAACTCTGCATCCAAACCACATCTGTCTAGTTCTAACCAATTTCTCAACACTTCACAAGAAGCTTCTAGCTCCTTAACTGTCAGTATTTTATTCGGGATGCTGTTAACCGGACCCGTTAAATAACAAAACTTCCCTAATGAAGTAAAACCGTATGATGCATCAAGATGTTGTTCATTGACACGATGATTGCAACAAAAAGTCAACACCTTTTTAGTGTTATATGATTCATGGCATGCACGTAGTAGAGTTTCAACGGCTTTTTTCCAAGCAGATGATGAAGATGTGTCCTCAATGGAAAATTCACCAATCAAATCATGATTGTCGTTGAAAACTTCAGGTTTTTCAAGATTAACGTTAGGGTCTGCAGTCAAACAACTTGTTATCTTATCATCATCTAGGTGGGGTGGTGGACTCTGTTCTGTAAACATCATGTGAATGTTTGTATCATCATCATCATTATCATCATGAATTTGTTCACATTTTGTCAGGCAGAGGACTTTTGAAGCATAAGGAATTGACTGATTGGTGCACGGGTACCTATGTACTCTGAAAATCGGGCCTGAATCACCACCATCTAAAACATCATAGACAAAAACGGACCTGTAAATTTGTCATGCCAGATGGACCGATAACCAATGGGCCAGATCTGAGAGGTGTTGTGGAATGAAACCCGTGGGTCAATTTTCCCAACTGACATAACAAAAAAGTCTTCAAACTGAACTGGAAAACCATCATGAAACAGTTTTGACCTGTTTGAAAAAGAGTCAACTTCTTCTATTGAATTTCTGCCGTTGCGCAACGTATTCTTCTGCTCTTTGAGGTTATTGGCTCTCTTTTCCTTTTTTCTTTTAGAAGAATGTGATCCCTTTTGCAGTACAATGAAACCATTACCCTTATCTTCTGTTTCAGACGAATTAAATGTAGATACTAAACCAAGATGATGAGCAACTTGTGACATTGAATCAAATTTAGTTCCATCTGGGGCGAAATAAATTGCAGAAGTTTTGCAGTTACTCTCAGAATATTCAAATTTAACACGCCAACCATCTCCTAGAACGCCTTGTTTTTCAGATATGTAATCTTTAAGTGCCTGCAAATAGACCAAATTGCCCTTTTGTGTTGCGGTTTCAAGATTTATTTGTGCAAACCGTGGCATGCTGCAACCGGTATTTTGAGACGGCGATCCGGTTGCTATGAACCTCATATCTGGACGTGCCATTGAAGAACTTAAAGCAAATCCAAAGAAAGGGTTACACATCAAATCCTGCATTCTTTAAACCAAAAATACAACATAATCAATTTCATGAACATTAGAAATACAAAAATGAAAACGCGAATTTCGATGATAAGTGATAACCATACTACCATAGTTTGAAATTGAATCATCTGATAATGCAACACAAACTCTATTGATGTATGATCCTAGAGTGCAAGACGCAGCACGCAAATAGCATACGTTACACCAAGAAACAAGATTCAACCGTTTCCTTTCTAAGTCTCGAGAATTGTAATGCGTAATGTTCACATGATACGTTTTGAAAAGTATTTATTATTAAAGATTAAAAAAACATGCTTTTGGAAACTTCTGATCCTACAGTTCAATTTCCACTTCTAGAATAATCTTACGGAAACCACCCGCCATTTGGTGGAGTGGCATGGGGAAATTAAGATAAGAGCTTAAGGCCATTTGGTCTTGAATCCGATCCAAAGGGGTTTTACTGCAGATGGTCTTTGGGCGACAAGTTTTTCCTCGAATTGGTGGCTTGGTGGACTTGGGCTACCCAGTGGGCAGCCATTTGTCCAGTGCTAACTCACTGGCAGTTCATATGATATTTAGTTGGCCGTTCAAAAAAAAAAAGAATAATCTTACAGAATTACGGGGCTATAAAAGACTATATTGCCTCAAACCCTAGTTGTCCTTATTGAGCAACATTTCCAAGATTTTATAAGATAAATACACCACAACCTACACCCTACCGAACTATAACTCCTAACGTTTTGTTGCCCGTTTACCTGTCATTCTATTGTAATTATATTTAAGTAACGAAATAAAGCAATTCGTACAAAAACAAAAGATCTCACTATGATAAAAACTAAATCAAGATCTATAACAATAGTAACAAATAACAATCATTAACACATAAACACCTCAATTATAAAAGCATATACAAGGGTTACTTAAAAGAGCTTACTTAGGAAAGCTGGCAGCTAAAACTAACTCTGAATTTACAAAATAACCCTCCTCGACACCGTCGGCTTCTCGAGGGGGAGACGCATTCATATCAAACAGGCCCGAACCACCAGCAGCGGCAGCAGGAGGGCGGCGGAGGCGTTTCCCACTGCGGCATTCAATCAAACACTCAAAACACTTCCAAACCCTTTGTTCTTCTCTAACCCCTAAACACTCGACATGAAACCGTCTCCCACAATCACCACAAACCACCATGGAGCCGTCCACCTCACCGCAGGAGCCGCAGCGGCGCTCCGGCGTAAAGGCGGCGGCTGCGGCGGCGGCGAAGTCGCGAGGGGAAGGGAGAGGGGCTTCGTTTAGATCGATTTCTAAGGCAGTGAACGGCCACTTGATTGTTCCATTGTAGAATCCAAGTTTGATTCTTTGTTTAAAAAAAACAAACAGAAATTAATTATTAATTAATTAAAGTAAAGATTGAAGAAGAAGTGAAGAGATGTAGTGATTTTTTAGGCGAAACGTAACACATGTGATGAGAGAGAGAGAGAGAGAGAGAGAGAGAGAGAGTGAAACAATCTGTATTGTTGTTGAACAACAACTGAATCAGAGAAGAAAGAAAGGTCTGCCTGCACTAGTAATTTATTATTATTATTATTATTATTATTATTATTATTTTATTATTATTTTATTAGTTTGGGTTTTTCTGGAGAACTGGGAAGTGGGTGTTTGTTTTCTTGGGTCTGAATCTCAAACCTTTGGGTAAAAATGTCATTTACTACTACTAGTACTACCATCGATAAGTACAAGATCACATGAAACTTGTATGATCACATACTATGTATGGTGAGATTGTTTGTACTGGGAGTGCCGTCCAAAGGGCGTGATTCATTCGAGTAAGTGCGAGGAGGCAACGCGGTAACGCTTGAATGGTTGTTACTTCAGCGTCGGTGGGATGTTACTGGGGTGCGGAAGGGTCGTGTTTTAGCCTGTAACGCCTAACACTATGTTCCAGAGTTTAAAAATAGAAGGAAAGGAAAGGAAGCGGAAAGAAAGGGGAACAATTTTGTGTTCCAGAGTTTCATTAAAGGAAAGAAGTGGAGAGAAGAGGAAGGAAAATTCCTCCAAATAACAATCCTTCCAAATTGGAAGGAAGCGGAAGGAAGGGAAAGTAAGAAGAATTTTAAGTATATCATTTACCAATTTACCCTCTCATTTAACCTATAATAAAGTCTTACATGGGTATAATTGTAAAATATACGTTTCTTTTCTCTTCCTTTCAACTCGGGAACACATAAAATCTTTAATTTCTTTTCTTTTCCTTTTAACTCGGGAACACGAAATAAAATTATATATTTTCCTTTCTTTTCTCTCCTAATATCCCTTTCTCTTCTTTTCTTTTATTTAGTAAACTCGGGAACACAGCCTAAAGGTCGGAGGAGGAGGTGCGAAGGTGAGCTAGTGAGGACGGTGGATATGACTCTGGCGTGGATAGCGGGTAATGCTTTTAATGTTTCTTCATTATACGGTATGATGTGTAAAATATAAGCGGTTTATTGTGATCAGTTTTCCTACTTGAACATAATTATGTTTTTCAAAATCTAAACTTAATATACTATGAATATGTTACTTTGTATAAACTTGGGTTTTAAGAATGGTGTCTAATGCACAACAGGCGAATGATGAGAATGATAAAGTGCACTGGGAGGTTGATGTATTGATGTGCAACGATCTTACGATGTAACAATGAATAATTCTTTTGCAAGATAGGCTAACGGTTTGCAAATTTGAACACAACTGATTATAATTGGGGTTCGATTTTACCATTAAAACCAAATATTGCAAACTAGAACACCAGGTTCTATCAATCAAACATAAATAGACGTTTGATTTGATAATTAACCAAATTTGCCATCAATAAAACAATGGATTACGTATAATATAGAATATGAAAAAAATAATTATTAGCTTTAGGAGTAAGAAACGCCGAATTGGCTAATTCAACTAAAATTGATGTTTCTACTTTTCAAATTGAACCAAATTAACAAAGATCATCATTATTTCAAACTGAACCAAAATTATCATCAGAAAACAACAGATTTGGATTTGCTTTTAGTTTTTGTCATTTTAATCGAAATGAACTTTCGTTTCTTTAAATGGATTTTTATTGGGCTGATTTTGTGATTAAGTTCGAGATTAACAAGCAAGTTTCTTTAGGTTACATAAAGAAATTTAGGCTTACATAAAGCTTTCTTCCATCTATTATCTTATCCTCTAGTATGCAAGAATTCACAAATTAGTAAAATACTATCTATAGTTGGTTCCAAAATACTAAACTGTCACGTACGTGAAGCTATCACTTTATGCCTCGACTAGCTTAACACCATAGAGCACTTTGCGCCCTTTTAAAACTATAGTATTTCAAAAAAAGAATCTATATCTATATTTTATAATATAAGTATGAAAATTAACAGATAAAAAAAACATGAATCTATATTTATATCTATAACAAATTGTGTATGTGAAGTTTCTGATAATTAGTTGAAGTTTTTGATAATTAGCTCTTATATAATGAAGAATCGTGCAATTAGATTAAGTTTTTAGAAGTTTTGGAGATTAGTTGTAACATCCGGCTTCTCTCACCGCCAATATTGTTTGTTTTGCCCTCGATGGGTTGCTCATCCAGGAACTCACGGCTTTGTTGTTGGTCGCCCCGGTGGAAATTTCCCAGGAGGTCACCCATCCCGATACTACTTCCACCTGAGCACGCTTAAGTGTGGAGTTTTCCTCTCATCCACTAGCATTAAGCCCAAAACGCGTTGATGATTTAAGAGGCATTTGATTACTTATGAACCAAGGATCTCTCCTGGCCATGGCCGATGTGGGATTTGCCTATAGTGTCACATTGGTCCATGTTAATCTTCTCGGTAGTCGGTACTGTTAGAATCACCTCCTTTAGGGACTCATCGTCCTCGATGAGGTTTTCCCCCACCATCCCGAACGGCACAGGAGTAGCTCTGATATCATTTGTAACATCCGGCCTCTCTCACCACCAATATTGTCCGCTTTGCCCCCGATGGGTTGCCCATCCAGGAACTCACGGCTTTGTTTTTGGTTGCCCAGTGGAGACTTCCTAGGAGGTCACCCGTCCTGATACTGCTCCCACCTGAGCATGATTAACTGTGGAGTTCTCCTCTCATTCACTAGCATTAAGCCCAAAACGCGTTGGTGATTTAAGAGGCATTGGATTACTTGTGAACCAAGGATCTCTCTTGGCCACGACCGATATGGGATTTGCCTAGGGTGTCACAATGGTCCATGTTAATCTTCTCGGTAGTCGGTACTATTACATTAGTTGTATATGTCGTTGAAGTTGTGTAGTTTACAATTTTTGTTTGGACTTGATGTAAGATTTACCGGAATGAACTTGAATATTATATGTGGATTCAAATTTTTGTCTCAGATTTTTAATTTAAGATAAAAATGGTAACTATTAAACTTAATTTAATACATAATTCAAATTTGAATTTGAATCCTAATCATTTAAAAGATTTAAGATTTACCGATTCAAATTAATAATGGTATCAATTACACTTAATTTTTTCTTTAAATTAGATCTTCCTAATATATTTAAATTAGTAATGTCAAATGTTATATTTAAAAACTAATTTCAAAATTTAAAATCTATAAACCAATTTGTTTTAATTTTTTTTTGTTAGTATTATTAATATTTCTAAATTTTTTAATTTAAGATAAAAATGGTAACTATTAAACTTAATTTAATTATACTATATTTAATAAATAATTCAAATTTTAAATTTGAATCAAAATCACTTATAAACTTTAAAATTTACCAATTTAAATTAATAATGGTATTAATTACACTTCATTTATTCCTTTAAATTAGAGTTTCCTAATAGATTTATATTAATAATGGCAAATGTTATATTTTAGAAATTAATTTTTATATACAATTTTTTTAATTTTCGTTGGTATTATTAGTATTTCCAAATTTTTGAATTTAATTTAAAAATGGTAAGTATTAAAATTAATTTAAAAGAAAATTTGAATCGGATTCATTTAAAAAAAATAAAGTTTACCGGTTAAAATTAAGAATGGTATCAAGTACACTTAATTTTTTTCCTTTATATTAAGGTTTCATAATATGTTCAATTTAACATTTATTATTTTTGATTATAAATTACCAAATTTACTTAAAAGTATATTTAAAATTTAAATTACTTTCCTAAAATAAATACCTACATGTGTGTGTATATATATATGTTCAGAGTTTCAAAAACATTAATCATTTGATTAATTTTTAGAAAGCACAAAAGTTAATAAAGATAAAGATAAGACATTTGAAGCATAGAAATATTCTTTAAGCACTTGGTTTTGAAAGTTGTTATTCGTCTTCTTCTTAGCTACTTTTTATGATATATTTTCATAGATATAATTATATAATATGTGAATAAATGTACATTTATATTTGGTATTACATTAAACCAAAAGTATTAAAACAAAACAATGTAATTAAAATACAATAAAAACATATAAATAACCAAAAGGGTTAGTTTTTTTATGATACTTGCATTTTTAATTAGTTTTTGATTCGGTGTCTATTAATTAGATTTTTTATCCCCCTTCTATGTAGTTTTTAATTGGGTGTCCATTTACAACATTTTAATGTTGTTTTAGTGCCTCATTATTCTTATATTTATACAAAAAAATAATAATTTATGAGACTTGGATCTTTATCTTATAGCAACGAAACTACATAGAGGTAGGATATTTGAGAATAATATAGGGTGTATGCATTGAGAAGTGGAGTCCTTTTGGAAATGCTTAGGGCATGTTTCATGTGATATGTAAAAATTGAAGATAATTGCAGTTAGAATCAATAGCACTACTAAACCATCACAATTAACAACCCGCTTCTACTCAATTACTAATTATTACTGTTTTTTTGCTTACATTTTTATATTATCAAGTAAAGCCAATTTTAATTTTAAATTTATGAATGATTTGATAATTCTGAGATGTAAATACTAAATATATACTTTTTTTATATAATGGATTTGAAACTGGTAGGTTTTTTTTGTATAGCATGATTTAATAAAAGTGCTTGACTTGTAATGTATTTGTGGTTATTTTTAAGTTTTCTTAAATATATATAACTAGTAAGTTATCATCTATGTACAACTTCATAATAATGAATAACATTATAACAACATAAAACATATATATATATATAAAGTTGTTAGTATATTGATCATTAATAGCATTTTGATTATATTGTTGCCTCGAATTAGATTACATTATTGCCATGAATTACATTTTTTAATATATTCATCGTTTATACCTTTTTTTATTTCCTAATTATATTATTTATTTTTTTCACTCGGTTATAGACATGATATGTTTAAGCGATCTAAGTATCCATTGAAATGTGACACTTTAATAAGAAAGTTGTTATAACTTTACTTAATCAATGTAATAAGAATATAATTTACATTTTAAGCCACATTTAATTTTGTACTTCACCTTATATTGGATTTGTTTTTTAAGCAACATGCAACGAACTTCATTATCTAACATTTCAAATGGTATTTATTTTTTTATTTAACAAAATAAAAAATTATTTGTAACATCTTATTAGAATGTATTTTTTATCTATTATTTGTTTGATTTGTTCTAATGAATAGTTTATTGTATTTTTTAAGGTTACGTGGAACAGACATCTTTATCTAATATCTCAAACGATATTTCAATTTCATATTTTGAACTTCTTTATTTATATTATTTTATATTTGAACATTTCATACACCATATTATTATGTCAACTAATTATTGTTTCTCCACAATGATGCTTATGACCTGAGAACTCACAATGCTATCGAGTGTCGCAAATAGAAATTTGCAATTGGATTCTAAGAGACGCAAGGTCAATAATAATAATATTAATAATAGAGTCCACTTTAATAACATAGATGAAAATACCAATCCGTCAACATCCATTACTTATTGTTTAGAAAATGTAACACCCATTGGAGGATTTAATAATAACTATACCGTTACTAATGATATTCAGAATAGATCAACCCTCATCACTCCATTCAATGCATTTACATCCGGTACAATTTTTTTGCCATTTATTAATTTTATAAGTTCGTATTAATTTGCAAATTTTTGATATATCTATGATTAATTATATGTATTTATTTTTTTCTATTTTTAAAAGGTTATGTCAAACGAACTCCTTTGTCTAATATCTCAAATAGTATTGTTAATTCATGTTACTTACTTTTTTATTTATATTGTACAACTGTTTGATATTTGAAACTTAATTTAGTATCCCAACTAATTATATTTGATTAAGGGCTCATCAGATCCCATTTCTAGCTTAATTGAGTTTGTGTACCCTTTTATTCTTCAACTTTATCAAGATAAAGACTACTTTGCAGAAAGAGCAATACTTACATCTACAAATGATGTAGTATATGAAATGTAACAGCCCAAGGTAACTCATATCGTATATTGTCCGCTTTGCTCGCCTAGCCGTATCAGACTGGTGCTAGACTCACGGTTTTGCATTGGTCTCACCCCCGAAATACTGGAAAAAATGCGTACGACAGGGAAGGTATCCCACCCCTTATAAGGAAGTGTTCATTCCCCTTCTCAACCGATCTGGGATCTTACATTCCAACCCCCCCCCCTAGGGAGCCCAGCGTCCTCGCGGGCACGACTGGCACACCGATCCGAGCCGCGGCTCTGATACCATTTGTAACAACCGAAGGTAACTCGTATTGTATATTGTCCGCTTTGCCCGCCCAGCCGTATTAGACTGGTGCTAGACTCACGGTTTTGCATTGGTCTCACCTCCGAATGACTGGCCAAAACGCGTACGACAGAGAAGGTATCCCACCCCTTATACAGAAGTGTTCGTTCCCCTTCCCAACCGATCTGGGATCTTACATGAAATTAATGAAAGGTTGCTTGCAGTGTTTCCTGCAGTCAAAGTCGGGTATTTGAGCTCTGAATAGTATATGCCAGACTGACCAAATTAAGAATTATTCACAAGAAAATTTATATTCGCCTAATGTCCTTAATGGTCTAAAAATATCAGGATTGTCTAATCATCGATTAGTGCTAAGGTGGGTGTTGATGTGATGTTGTTGCAAAACATTGATTAACAGAATGGCTTATGCAACAGTACGAGATTAAGAATTACTAAACTTGCCAAGCGTGTTATTGAAGTTGAAATCACATCAGGAGGAAACATCGGTACGAAAACTCTTATTCCCTAAATAACTTTGATACCAACTGATAACAAGATTCCAGTCAAGTTTTAAAGGTGTCAATTCTCAATATCCGTATGTTTCGCAATGACCATCAATAAAAGCTAAGGACAGTCTCTATCAAAGGTATGATTGTATTTGAGAGACCCAGTATTCACACATGGGTAACTTTATGTGGCATTGTCAAAAGTTAAGAGCAGGGAAAGAGTGAAGTTACTTATACTTGATAGCGATAGGAATGTCACAAACAAAACAAAGAATGTAGTCTATAAGGAAATATTTAGTGATATTCAGATTACATGTTTATTCCATACTTTTACATTTAAGCTGAACTATTTCACTATATTTTATGCTTTACTAAAGTTCACCCCTCAAAGTACTATATTTATTGAACTGCGTGTCTACATGGGCATTAATCGAGCATATTAATAAACCAAAGCTAAAAATCCTACATGGCACTCAAAGAGGCCATCCTCCCTCCTTGAATGTGCCACATGACACTAAGCATAAAAAAACCCCTCATCATCCCATATAAAATTTTATCCTCGTCTCAAACCCTAAAATATCACTCTCTCCTCACCCCTTCTCTCTTTTTCTCCACAAACCCTAGAACATTGCCGCCACCAATCTATGTTCGGACCTACAAACCACGACGATGTATCCTCCTTCCTGTTTCTCTCGCATTAGTTTCTTTAATATCATACGGTTTGGGTACTGTTGGGGTTATGTGATCAAAAGTTGGTGGCCGGTTGCAGTAGAGGTGAGTGCGAGTGCGAGTGAGAGTGGTGTTTGGTTTAGGGTTGGTTTGGTGGTTGACGATGAGGGATACAATGTTATTGGTGGTTTTGGTCTAGTTATAGTGTACCGTGGTGGTGGTTGGTCGTGATGGTGATGGAGTTCGACTAGGATGGTTCTCCATGATGACGGTTGGTGTTGATGGTGGCGTTAGCGATATACGTGAAGAGGATGGAGGCTGAAGTGAGACCGGTAAGGATGGCCAAGGAAGGGATGACGATGTGGGCAATGGTGCTTAACGAAAGGGAGATTGTGTAGGAAGATGGCGGTTGGGAAGAAGGTGATTAGTGCGGTTGTTTTCCGTGGTGGTGTAAACCGAAGAAGATAACGACGGTTATGGTGCGGCCGTTGGTTTTATTGTAGGACGATGCTGGGCCAGTTTAGCTCATGGTCGGAACCTGCTATAGCCTTGGATAATAAAGATGTGGGGCTAAACAAGAGTGACGATGGTATGTTTGTTAAAATTGAACATGCATGGCCAAAGCTAAGAGATATCATAATCGGTTGTTGGTTTGCATGGGTTCTAAGTTTCATGAAATTGACTAAAGACGAGGATACTTAGTGTTTACGTTGCAAATCCTCAATGTCTCCACATCTTCATATACAATCCGTAAGATTAGACATATCTTTGTCATATTATCATGCTTACCTTATCTTTTAGTGTTTATTATTACTATTGCTTTTTACCAATTTTGCTAGCCTAGGGTTTATGTTTCCATGTAATTATTATTTATAAACATATCGAACGTTTGATTTGCATATTTATGATATTTATATCAGTTTTTGAGTTGGGAACTACTATGTTCAACATCCGAGCTCTTATAGTTATGCATATGATTTAGATGAAGGGTCGGGATTATCTGTTACTTAATTCTCTAACTGTAATACTTTACTTATTGATGTATGTTATAATGGATTGCTATACTCAAAACTGAAGATTTTTAGCGCTTCTTCATATTAAAGTATTAGGTGTTAGCATTGGATTTATAGATTGTTTTAGATTATGTATTGAATATTCATATAAGAGTTGTGCATTTTTTAGCCTTTATGATAGGTATTAATATTAGAGTTATACATTGTTTTAGGTTAGGTATCAATATTAGAGTTGTACATTTTTTTAGTTTTTAGGATAGTTGTTAATATTAGAGTTACATTGTAGTTATATATTATTTTAGGTTAGGTGTTAGCATTGGAGTTGTATATTGTTTTAGGTTAGGTATTAATTATTAGAGTCATACATTATTTTACTTTAAATATTAACATTTGAATTATACATTGTTTAAGGTTAAGTGTTAACAATGAAGTTGTACACTATTTTAGGTTATGGGTTAACATTGGACTTATACATTGTTAATTGTTTTAGGTTATGTGTTATCCGAAGCTTTGCTGCATATAAATGTGAGGCGCATCAGTATATTTCATATGTAAAATTAATGTGTCATATTAGATTTCTCAATTCCGAGACACCCCCGGGGTATAGTCTAGTAAACGGTGTATAGTCTAGTAAAAGGTATAATTCAATACATTCAAAGCGTTTATACCACAAACTAACGGGTTGATGAAATTACTAATATAACAAAAAAGAAACAATATCTACAATTACATACATTATGTATCGTTTTACTTGTAAAGATCCACAATCAAATGGTCCAGAACCAACTAAAAACCGAGCCAATTGCCAGACCAATAAGCAAGAACACCACAAGCACAATCCCAGCCGTCTCCGCATGCTGAAGTGCCACGGTTTTAGGAGCCACCATCATCAAACAGCTAGTCAAGTAGCCATTAGTGAGCCCCAACAGACAAGTCACAACGGTCACAGGAACCTCGGTCCTTAGAAACATAGGACCATGTAAACACGCCAAGCAAACTGGAAAAAACAGAAGCCGAGCAAATGATGCACCTATAACCACCTTAAAATTCTCAACAACGTAAAAAGAAGTCAAAACTTTCCCAACTAAGTCAAACACATTGAAACATGTAATGAGGATGATTGGATACCAATCTTTTAGGAGTTGAGAATGAACATCTTCTGTAATATAACCAGGGAAAATGGCTAGTGTCACAACATATAAGATCCCGATAGCAAGACCGTACCATTTGACTGTTCCAACAATGTCCCATAACGTCGACTGCCATAGCAAGACTGTACCTTTTTCTTCTTTCTCATTGTTTACAGCTTGGATTTTTAAACTATTATAATGTTTAATAACCGGGAGCCTGTGAGCAATATTATGCAAGACAATGCATATGACCATCACGATTATGCTGACTATGAAGTAAAGATTCGCGCTTTTTCTTAACCCAACTTCATCTTGCGAGTATACTGCTTTGGTAAAGATTCTTAAGATTGAAATCAGAACTCCTGCAGTCAAAGATATAACCAAATTAACTAAAGTTGGGTACCAGTATCAACTCAAACTAGGCTCCGTAATCAAGTTAATGCAAGCGAATATGCAAGAAAGACTTTCAAATCCATAGCTTTTCATGAAATCTGGTTCCAATTTTTTACATGTGCAATCAATCCTGACCAGACAAGTCAACCATATGATCATCTTTAAACAGTCAAAATTAATGCAAAGTATAATTTCTAAAAAAAACTATAACTTGTGGGATTATTAATCATACAACTTTTCCCTTTAGCTGTGGAGGATCATGAGCAGAGATAAAGGTTTGGCAGAGTAAACTCAGTCATCAAGTAACCTAATGATACGACCCATGATAATGCATATGCAGCCCGACCCGTTAAGGCCAAGCAACGTTTTTTTTTGCATCAATGCCCTTAGGAGAAATAAGTAGTTTTTCAATTACACCACTTTCATCCCACGTAGCATTAGTAGTTATGCATGATTGTCTTTTTTTTTATTTAAGTATTGTACTTTGAATTGTGAAAGAAGAAGAAAATATTTGCAAAGCTTTGTGCTTGATCTCTATTCTTTATCTTATGTTCTTGGTGTAGGTTTTTCTTTGTAAACCTATCACCTAATGATCAAAAAGGTCTTAGAAAGTGCGCCTATGCACAAAACGACCTCAAACCGCATCGCTTTTGTTTAGGTAAGACGAGCGTTGTACATAAAGCGCAGGCGAGATGCACTTTTCAGGCAAAAAATCAGCATAAGGTGATTCTCGCGTACAAAAATACATATATAAACTATATAAGCACCTTATGCCTCGCGTACAAAAAGTTATGCACAGTGCGATTCTCTCTTTTTAAAACCAAGAATCAAATTGGGTGTGTTCTCAAATCCAGTTAACTTATCTACCTTAAATCAGTATACATTTTTGAAATAAATAAATACATAAATAAAAATAATATACCTGAAGCAGCAGTACCAGCAAAAACAGCCTGCATATACCTCTGAGGCATTTCACCAGCAGACCCAATAACCCACCCTGAACCAACGCATCACCAATCCCAGACAACCCAACCGCCGCCACACACACATAAAACCCACCGTAAAACCCGACCCGACCCTTTATATAAACAGCATCCATCACAGGGACAACAAGCAACGATATAATAAACAAACCAAGCCCAACGTTAATCCTGACAAAGGAGCTCGATTTGCTTGAAAAGAAGACGATGAAGAGGAGACAGATGAGGGTTATGATCATGTAAACGACGGCGAAGATACGGTCGACGGAGGCGTCGGGGTAGAGGTAGGAGAAGTAATCGACGGCTGTGATGAATGCGTTCCATGGGATCAGGTAACCAGCGCCTAGGATGAAGTAGATTATGTATGATAAATGGTATGAGTCTTGTGGGGTTTTCGGGTCGGGTTTTGGGAGGAGATGGAGCGACGGTGATTCGGTGTCGCCCATGATTGCAGGAGATTGGGGTTCGGAGGATGATGGGGATTGGTCGTTTGACTAGACTGAACAAACACAAACTACTCTCTGCAATGATAACTTGAATAAGTTATACATGACCGGTCCCTAGATTTGTGATTTATCACAAAAATATATAGATTACTTTTTTTTTTTGAACGGCCAACGAAATTTTATTGATTACCCAATTGCCATCGGGAAACTGGCTTAAAACACCCCATTACACCAAATAAAACAGTAACGAAAAACAGGAAACAACCAAACTAAAGATTCACAGACTCATATACTACATATTTAAAAGGAATAGGCCACCCCACTTATCTTTTGCAAATTATGCATCTTCGCCCTTTCACAGACTCATATACTACATATATAGATTACTCGTTACTCAACAGGGAGGGGGCGGGGTACTCCTCGGCTAGCGCAAATGTTTTCAGAATCGGACCGGACATCAAATTGGAGCCTCCACCGGTTTGACGAACCAGCCAAAAAACCAACAAAAAGTAAAAAAAAAAAAACAAGCGGTCCAACCCCTCAAAATCCGGTCAGATCTCCCGGTTCGACGTCGGGTCGATGCTTAACCGATCCAACACAATGACCTGGACAGACCCAGGTCCCAGTTCCCGGTCTGAACAAGTTAAATGTTTATGGGTTGTATATGATTTGTAACAAATTTGCACATGTGTTAAACATGTCATAAACAGGTTGGCGGACTGTAATAAATGGGTTAATCAGCTCGTAAGCGGGTTGGCGGGTCAACATGTTAAACAAGTTAGATATGATAACCCGCTGTTTTTTGGCACAGCGGTGGAATTTTGCGATTTTCGTAGGTAATTTTTATATGAATTGAGTCCGGCCCCCACCGGTTTTGATCTTCCGGTCGAAAGGAGCGAGCGGAGAGAGCATAAAGAGCTTACGCTCCACTTTTGTTGCCCTGGTTTACAGATCGGAAAAAAATGAGTTTAGCCCTGCCGATTCGCTTTCCAAGCTTTGCCACTGAGTACAAGATACACTTGACTCATGTAACAAGCATGAATGTTTATTGTTTCAATAATGGGACAAACAAACCACACCGTATTCGTGCAAAGTGTGTGATTCCTTAAAATAAGTAGTTAGGAATCAGCAATATCCTTGAATTCATTTCCTTCGACTGCATCACTTGAATCAGCAACCAAAGTTGATTGCCAGTTCTTTATCAAAGTCCAAATGTACGGTTAATTCACGCATCTAGATATTAGTATTCTCAGTAATGCATGAAGTTTAGATATCTCACAGGTGAAGCAAAATGGACAGGCCCGGTGGGTTGGGTAACGGGTCAAGATGAATTTAGATCAAAATGGTTTTTTCTAATATTACGAATAAAACAAAATACAGATCATATTGGCGAGACGTGCATTGAAAACATTGATGAAGTGTTCCTCAGAGAAATCCCCATCATTTATATATTCAATCTCTCTGCGAAAAAATACCGGACAACATCAAGCCCAAATCTTTGCACCAACTCGTTTGGTTCAAGACTATTCCCGAGTGACTTTCCCATCTCATAATATTCACACATCTAGCATTCTCAATAATGCATGAAGTTTAGACATCTAAACCAAACATCCATCCTGTTCTAGACTAGAGCCTTCTTGGCATTATGCTCTAGTTCTAAAATTCTTCCTATTATGTATAATCTCTTCACATACCTCAAACAATTGTTTAGGTGATTATAGTGATAAGAAAACAACTTTTTTTTTCGTTTGTTGTCTTAATTTTTAGTGTTCAAGGATTCACAATATTGTGAATGTCATATATAGTTAGTTTACAAATCCTCCAAGAACAACAAACGCCTTACGCACCTGAAGCTCTCGCCTTGCACACCTGAAAGCATCTCACGCAATTTGAAAGCAAGGTATAAACATAAAGAATAAAAACTATAAAAAAATATACACGCCCTCCACTCCAAATGGAGTTCTTTGATTGGCTCCAAATAAATGGGGAAAAACACCCCAAATGCACGCCCAAAGCAAAAAAAAACCCTTCCGAGAGGTGTTGCCCAACGCTGTGAGGCGTTTTTTGCCCCTTCCACGCCCAATTCACGATCCACTACAGGTGGTCTAAGTGTGGATGAAAGTACTAATCAAGAACAAAAAGAAACAATGTCTACAACTTGCATTGTGTACGTATCGTTTTGCTCGCAATCAAATGGCCCAAAACCAAGTAACAACCGAACCAATTGCCAACCCCGTTTACAACTTAAGGCCTACCAAGCCTGATACCAATTGAAAAAAAACTAAAAATGCTGGACTTTCTTCTTAAGCTTATGGATTCGTTACAAGGATCGATTATGATTAACCAAACTTTTTTGTTTAGGCCCAAGACAAAAACTAAGAACATGACCATGACAGAACACGTTAATGGAGATGAAACAACCAAATGTTTGTATAAATTATTATTATGTAACATAATACTTATTATATCCACATTGAACAAGAAATATACATTTAGTATCTGCTATAGCTTCAAACAAAAATAACAGAAGCTAGAGCTATTTGACATTAACTCTTTAAAAAACCGAGTTAATGTCATGAAATTAACACAATATACAAATTACCAAACATCTACAAACTGTTCTTGAAAGCGAACAGGGCGTCTAGTGGCAGAAGAAGCGCTTTTCTCGTTGAATTCATGTAAAATTCTGATCAACGAACTTGCTTTCTTGCTGGCACGAGAACCACCTTCGGTGAGTAGGGAATATAAAGGTCCCATTAGAGACGAGTTCGATACTAAAACACGAACCACGTCGGCCCCACCATTTGTGCACATTGCAAGTAGCAATGCGACACAATATTCTCTTGACTCTTTTGATGTCGTTGAACCAACGACATCAAGGATAACATGAAGAGCCCCACAACTTAAAATCGCCATTGTTCCATCGGGATTGTTAGCCAAAGTGGCTAAGATTGCTAAAGAATCTGTTACAAGATCTTCGCATTGATGCGAAGATCTCAACAGATCAATTAGCAACGAGACAATCCCAACTGCTAGCGCTTTCCAGTGGTTTTCGGGGTACATAAGCAACCCCAAAATCGCCACCAACGCATTCTTCTTGCATCGATCGGTACCATCTAGTACCAACTCCATTAGAAACCGGAATCGATCTAGGGATTTTCCCTATGATGTCCCGATACTCATCCACCGAAGCGAGATAAAACAAAGTACCCGCCGCGTGTTGGCGCGCCTCCATTTTGAACCCGTTTTGTGCCACCTCAAGAATTAGTTCCAAGCCCCCGTTTTCCACAAGTACCTTTTTCGTCTTCGAGTACTTCGATAGATTTAACAAAGCCGCCATCGCGTTTTCTTGAATCTTTGCAATCCTTAGGCAGATCAGGTCCAATAAACTCGGGACCACACCGGCCTCAACCAAACAAGCCCGATTAAAAGTGTTCGATTTACTAAGCAATCGAACCTCATAACAAGCTTTGTGTTTGGCATCAGTCGTGCCAAACACCAAGCGGTCGACTAGAAACTCGACCGCCATCTTTATCCCAGCCTCCGCAGCCACACTACCACCCGTGGTTGTATGACTAACATCCCGAACACGGCTGCTACCAACCGATCCGGGCCTAGAAATCCCCTTCTCTACACAATATTGCTTAATAATGTTTCTTATACAAAAATTCGAACAAAATTACTACTGCTCACCTTCTCGCCTGTTTTCGGGCAAGTTAATTACCCGAACCGAACCATTTTTCGATCGAAGATCGATCGTAAGTGTGCCCAGTTGTTAGAGTCACTGGTCAGTCATGATCTCCAAAGAAATTGGACATCTAAAGTCATCAACATTAAGTGACTTAATAAACTTATTGCAACAATAACTGTCACATGAAACAGTTACTTTGTCACAGTCGATAACTGTAAAAACTGTACACCTGCTGTAAATCATTAACCCCATCAAACTACATAAAATACCAAGATCCGTTTTCTTGGTGGTGGATCTTTCTGACCCGATTTCTGACTCCAAGAACTTAATCTCTTTGTTGCACTCGCTCCAGCTAGAAATGCTCAAATAATCGAGAACCCGTTTTAGTTTATTCGGATCCGGAGCTGTTTGGAGCTCCAGTTGATCCAAAACGGATCTATGATGATCCAACATGAGTTGATCTTCGGGTCGGATCACAAGCTTTGAATTCGAAGCTTGGTTCTTTATTAAACACATTAGTTCTTTTAACTCAATGGAAACATCAAGTGAATCTAGTGGGAAAACATCTAGAGCCACACTAATGGATCGAAAAACAGCCCGAAACTGAGCGGATACCTTTTCGGATCGGTTAGCATCCATACCCGGGCGTCGGGTCTTGAACAGTCTTCTAACAAGAACCGGAGCTTCTGGAACACGAAATGGAGCTCCGAGAGAGAGAGTTGCAACGCGCATGAGGGACTGGGTTCGTCTCGTTGGATATCCTCGAGAATATGAGGATGTTCCCAACGAGACGAAGTGAGTCCCTAGCGTTTTGGGCATTGGTATAGAAGTGTTTTTTGTTTGTATGAAGATATTGTGTTGGAGAGAGTGATTAGAGACGAAAGAAGCGTCGTTGGAGATACGGATTCGCATGGACGGATAGCCGGGAATGTTAAAATACGACGAGTGTTGGCATCACACATGTTGATCCTTGAATAAAGTCTCTAAGTAATTTACAAATAAAAAAAAGGACGATTACAATAAAGGGGCAGGTAACGAGAAAAATGAATAGTTTGGAGAAAGTGAAAAAGAAAAGATAGAAATATGATAATGTGACAAATTAAGATAAAGGGTTTTGGATGAATTTACAAAGAATTGAGATGTGAACAAAAAGAGGTTTAGGATTAGGAATAAGGATGAAAAGATTAAAGATGTTTGAAATGTTGTATTTTGTTATGGGGTGTGTTGTGTTGTGTTGGATATGTGAAGGTGATGTGTGGATATATAGATGAGTGTATATGAGGTGGACACGTGGTGAGAGATGATAGGATGTAATTGAATATTGACTTTCGAGGAAGAAGAGTAGAGTAGATCTAGCTTTGGAGATGGAGAGGGAACACGTGGGATTGTATGGGAGTAGGAAAAAGAGGGTAGTCTGTTCAATGCAATTCAACTGTACCTCAGCCGACAATACTCATGTTTTTTATAATAACCCTCTATTATGGATCTTCACACATTCACCCCTTATCGGGCCGTCGGTTTGTGGACACGCGACTATCCGGGCGCGAGCCCTAACATGACTATCAAATACCCGGTCATTTGACCTTGTTGTGGCTGGGGTAAAGCAACCGCACGATCAAAGTTACCTTCACCTTCTCCCGTTAACCGATGCGACCCACCATAGCTTGTGCTCGCGCCAACGCTTCTCTAGGTGTTACCTTTTCCTTGTTCAATATTTATCTGCTCTAATTTATATACTATCTGATCCTTTACTATATAGTGCATTTGGTAATCTTAATTTGTTGATCCTTATTTCATATTCTGACTCTAGGTTGATCATGTTTATGGTCTTCAACTTAGATACAAAAGTGAAATTACTTGCATGGTTGAATTTCCTGAAATGATCTAAAGATCTAATCGAGTTCAACTAAAACATACTTGTTTATACAAAGGAATATAAATGCCATTAAATATTGTTATTATTATATAGTTTTATATTTGTATTATCTGGAGGTACCTTTGAAGCATCCTGGGTAGTGCCCAGTTTAATATGTAGTAAATTATTATTATTATTATTATGCATGAATAATTGAATGTGAAATCAGAAATGAATAAAGGGGAAAGTGAATATGGTGCTTTATGCACCTAACCTTTACATGCGAAACCATCAAAACTACGTAGTTTTGATCATTATTTTATAAGTAAATTAAATGATTTTTATTCTTTTGTTTTGCTGATCCATTTATTTAGGAAACTTTGAATTCCATACCACCATATTGCCGATCATCGGAACCACATCCAAGACAACTAGCTTTCAAGAATTTCATACTCAACTTGAAATCATAACTCAATTTGCATTCGCAACAGATCAAGTAGGTAAATAATTATCTCACGCCGTTCATCAGTTTCATCACCTATCGAGCGTATGTCGAACTCACTTTGCAATATTCTTCAGTAATAGGCGACACCAAGATCTTGTTTATCAACATTATCTTTTTAATGTTTATGTTGTTCGTAGATCAGCGGGACCATATATATTTCACACCATAAGTTAGTTTAACATTTATAGAGTGACGACTTCCTCCAGCCATGGCAGATGATTCATATTTTGGCTTTCCATTGATTTATATTTTTTTTGTGCTTGAAAAATGTGGCAATGTACTAGGGATCTGGACGAAACTAACAATAATGAAACAAAAAAAAAATCTGAAACTCGACCAGAAACAAATAATACTATGAATATTGATTAAAAACTATGAGTATTGATATAAAAAAAATGTGTTTCATGTGGTTCCGATAATCATCATGTGGGTATGGAAAATTTGGAAATATAAAGATTCCTAAATAAATGGAGAGGAATCAGGAAACAAAAGAATAGAAAATCATTTTATTTATAAAATTATGATCAAAACTACGTAGTTTTTGATGGTTTCGCATGTAAGGTTAGGTGCACAACAGCACCATATTCACTTTCCCATGAATAAAATTATTAAGTAATGTAACGTTTGAAAATAATAACTTCAGTTGTATTATATTCCCTTATATTTATTATTGCCAGAGGCATCTCTGAAGCATCCTGGGTATTTTGCCCAACCAATTTTTAGTTTTTTTATTTGAGGATCAATAATAATATCAAAACAACTATTTGACACCAAAGAAATTCATTGAAGCTCAAAAACTAATATAATTGGGAGTTGTTT
Source organism: Ambrosia x helenae (assembly GCA_030844895.1). Classification (NCBI taxonomy): domain Eukaryota; kingdom Viridiplantae; phylum Streptophyta; class Magnoliopsida; order Asterales; family Asteraceae; genus Ambrosia; species Ambrosia x helenae. Next base: position 1,730 of record JAUTDX010002618.1, on the reverse strand, counting down.
TTCTTTTAGTAGTTCGTATTATTAAGCCCATTTTCAGCAGTAATTATTGTATTTGAATTTAAAACTACTAATATAATCAATCAGCGTAGACGTGCAATATGGTGGGTTTTCTTTTAAATAAACTAATAATACATGTATTTATAAACGATGTGTGTAAGTCGTCCAAATAAATAAACAGGTCTTTCTGGTCATAGCAAACCATTTAGATTAGTTGGGTCATAGCCATACCATTATTAAGGACGAGCCCATGAACTTTTTTTTATATGATTGGAAAATTTTAGGGTTGGCTGTTTATTGTTAAATATTCATCAATAAAAAAATCAAAAAACTACATAACTGTTGATCAACCGAAAACCACACAACCACCACCCGTCTGAACAAGTGGCGAAGCTTGGTTTCTCGAATCGGGAGGGGCCGGACTCAATTTTTTTCGATCGGTAGTGCAAATCGGCGGGGGCGGACTCAACCCGGACTCGATTTACCTACGAAAATCGCAAATTTATACCACTGCTGCCAAAAAACACGGGGGGGCCAGGGCACCCCTGGCCCTCAATATCCTTCGCCCTTGCGTCTAAACGTTTTTTTGGTGCCATAACCAACTTTGGATCAGTAGATATCGGACAAATCAAGTGTGAAAGGTCTGATTCTCCTCGTTGGATTCGGGTCAAGTAAGTCCTCATAATAAAAATGTATAAAACCATATTATGTAACGCCCCAAAACCCGAATTTTAATTTTAGTAGAATGTTTTAGTATGTTATGGCATGGGGTGAAATAACTAAGAACCTATCCTAGTTAGATACACAAGTTATGTAGAAATTTTGAGAGGTTTGAGTCAATGTTGGAAGGGTATCAAACTAGAAGGGCTTAATGTGGGAAGAACCAAACTTAAACACAACCCACTCTTGGTGGATAATGTATACGACACACACTTCAGGAGAATGTGTTGTGCTGTGTGTGTCTTGTGAATGCTCTCTACCTCCATATGATCAAGGGGAAAAGGAAATTGCATGTAGGATCTGAGAATTGAGAGGTGTTCATCACCTTCTAAGCACCAAGTAAGTGTCCATTCTCTATTATGAAACCTCTTGTTGAAGTTATTGGTGGGTTTTGGATGAACCAACCCTAAACTGGGTAATTGTAACACTAGATGGCTAAATTCATGTTTTGATGCACTAATCTAATGTCATCAATGATTTTGGTAATCTCTAGTGGCATTTTGAATTAGGGTTCATGTTCAAGGAAAATGGGGGTTTTTACCCCATGATCATCCTTGAACAAATTTGATAGATAGAATGAAAGAATTTATGTTTTTTGCTATGTTGATATCTATTGAAAGAAGGGTATGTGATGTAGGTAAATAATATGATGTTGATGTTATGAGTTGTGGAAGTAGGCATGAAATACATGTACAATGAGCTTAGAATGTTGTACGCACACCATGTGTTTGATGAAATGTCTAGATGAACTTGCATGCGAGTATTTGATGGAAATGAGTGGAATATGGTGATTGTTAGTAAATTAACATAAGGGATGTGTTTCGATGGGAACCATGTGTGTGAACTAGTTGATTGTATGTTTTGGTAGGAAGTATGCATTAGTAGTGTGTACACTCTAATGCTTAAATACTATGATTGGAATGATGAATAATCTTGCATGATAATGAGATAGGAATGTGATGTTTATGGTGTGTTTTTATGTGATCTAGTCATCAATGTGAACATATGTTCTA
>JAUTDX010002617.1:0-49906 GCA_030844895.1 Ambrosia x helenae | reverse complement strand
AGTCACTTTATGGTCTTAAACAGGCACCTAGGCAGTGGAATGAGAAGCTGACCAAGGTTCTGTTAGAAATTGGTTTCATTCAAAGTATTTGTGATTATTCATTATTGTTTTGGATAAAAAGGAGTATTTGTTATACTTCTTGTGTATGTTGATGATATAGTCATCACTGGAAATGATGAATCTGAAATAACTAAAATCAAAAGTCTTTTGAGTTCAAATTTTTTAATAAAAGATCTTGGTAAACTCAAGTATTTCTTAGGTATAGAAGTTTTGTATGATAAAGGTAGTGTGTGTTTTTCCCAAAGGAAGTATTGTTTAGAGTTGCTCAGTGAGTTTGGTTGTTTGGGATGTAAGCCAATAGCCACTCCAATTGAGCAAAGTTATATAGTAAGTGTTAAGAGCAATAAAAATAGTGTTGCTCTTGATAATATTAATGGCTATCAAAGACTGATTGGCAAAACTTATATATCTGTCTTTAACAAGACCAGATATAAGTTTATGCTGTTCAGTTTCTAAGTCAATATATGCATAGTCCTTGTACTGGACATCTCAAAATTGCTCTAAGACTGTTGAGATACCTTAAAGGATCTCCTGGAAATGGGATTTTGTTTAGTCCTAGTAAAGATTTTAACTTATATGGTTATGTGGATGCTGACTGGGCTAAATGCCTGGAGACCAGAAGATCTGTCACAGGCTATTGTGTTTTTCTTGGAGATTCTCTCATTCCTGGAAAAGTAAAAAGCAGAGTACCATCTCTAGGTCTTCTGCTGAATCTGAGTACAGGGCAATGTGTAGTGCCACTTGTGAGTTAATGTGGATTAAGAATGTTTTGTCTGAGTTAAAACTGGTCTGTGACTTACCACTGAGGTTATATAGTGATAGTAAGTCAGCAATTGCTATTGCTAACAACCCAGTTTTTCATGAAAGAGTCAAGCATTTTGAGCTTGACATACATTTTTTAAGGGAAAAGATTGCTGATGGTATAATTCAAGCAATTAAGGTTGAGTCTGCAAAACAAGTTGCAGATGGGTTTACTAAAGGTTTTAACTATCAAACAACATAAGTTGTTTTGTGAAAATTCTTAGATTGAAAGATTTGTTTAATATTTGAATGATGGGGGGAGTGTTAAAAATATACATTAAATAAAGTCATTCAAATATTATTAACTTGTTAATATTGTTGATTTGTTGCTTGTGAGTATTTTGTTGTTATAGGGCTTAATGGGTCAAGGGAATGAGCAGCTGGTTGACAAGAGTCCAAGTGTGTTGGCCCAGTTCGTGTGTAAAGAAAAGAGCCCAAGTCAAGAGCCCAGCTGAAAGACTAGGGTTCTGTTATAAATACGAGAGCTCGAGATATTTTTATTCTTTGACACATTATTTTCACACACACACACCGTTCATCTCTCTGATCGTCTTTTAGGGTTTGTATTGTTTTGTAAGGATTTCTCCTTTTCTGTCTTGTATTACTTTCTTTTATTAGAGATTCATCTGATATTTCATCAGACGAATCTCAAACTCTGTATTGTTCTTGAACTTGTATTAAGTTACAGGTTCTGGGTATTTGGGGGGTACGATTTGGTTGGCTTAATAATATTTTGTCACCTGTTTTAGTCGCTATCTCTCTTGTTGTGGTGTGTTGTTGTTATTGTGTTCATCAGATTCTTTGTGTTGTATATCAAACCCTATTTTTCTACAGGAATGAAACTTTAAATGTCACATATATGTTTTGCTGTAAGCATACAGTTAAAAAATAAAGCTGTGTGAATTTATACAAGTAAATGCATAAAGAGGATGTCGTCTTAACTACTAGAGGTGTGATCAGGAAGATTAATGTGATCAACAACATACACCAGCCGGGTTAATAATGCATAAAGACGATGTTTGTCTTAACTACTGAAGGTGTGATCAGGTAGATTAATGTGATCAAAAACATACATCCGCAGGGTTAAGAACATTACAAACCCGATATACCAGGTTTTTTACAAAACCCAGTGCACCCGGTTTTTTTCAATACCCGATATACCCATAACCCGGTATTGAAAAAACCGGAACCGGTATACCGGGTATGGTTTTTTAACCAGTTCTTTAAATACCCGGTCGAAGTAATACCCGACCGTACCCGAAACCGGTTCCATACCCGGAACCGGGTATTAATAAAACCCGATTTGTGTAACTTTAGGTGCATACACAAACACATCCAAATGCACATCACTCATTGGTAATTAATATAAAAATATATTATATACGTGATAATTATATAAGCTCATATACAAATATTCCACTTTGATTGAAGTCAAAAACATAAATCACATAAAGTCTCAAAGATCAATGTTAAAAAAAAAACCCCTCAACAAGGAACAAATTAGCAAGATGATTGATACACTCCCCAACCCTGAGTTGATTGTGTAAAGCCTCATTAAACTCCAATAAAGTAAAGCTAATGAAGGCATACTAGCAGGAACCCGCGCGTTGCGGCGGGGCGCGTTACTGTTCCTTTTGATTTGGTTGTGCTTTTACCAAATTTTTCTACTATTTTTCATTCACCCGTGTAAGTACATTTAAAAGACAAAACTGGGGATCTCCTAAGAAAGTGGAACTAAAAAATCATGGGTTAATAATGCAACAGGAGGGCTAAAATGATTCCTACATACATGCAAACATGTTACTGTAAAAAATGGAAATTAGAACACAATGTTGAAGCCTTTGACGGATCAGGTCGGGTCATCCGGATCGTATTAAGACCTAACAATAATCTTGTGAATGAATACTTAGAATCGAGTCTAGGGACATACCACAATTAGGGCTGTCCAAAAAGCTCGTGGCGGAGCTCGCTCGAAGCTCGCTCGGATTTAGCTCGAAAAAAGCTCGCTCGATATGGCTCGGTTTGAAACTTAGCCGAGCCGGCTCAGATCGGTTGGAAAGTGAGCCTAGCTCGGCTCGGTTCGTAACGATCCGAGCGGGCTCGGTTTGGCTCGAATAGTTCTAATTTTGAATATATTTGTTATATACATATAATATACTATATAAATGTTAAAAAGTTGGGGAATATGTTACATGTTTAATATTTGGTAATGGCAGCATGGAGATGTGTGTGCTTGTGATTGAAGTTACAACTAATCAAGTTATTTAAATAAACCATAGCATAATGATAATTGTCAAAGTTATCAAACTCAATACTGCTTTTGATTTCAAATAGGTCAGTATTTAGGAGTTCAATCAGACATATATTGCATATTTAGGGGGTTAGTTCGTATGCTGATGAACTTATACTGTATTTCGTTGTGAAATTTAAGACTTGTTTTGTATTTTTTGAACTTGATTATAGCTTGTAATGTATTAGGTTGAGCTTATTTTAATGTGTTATTGTTAACTATTGAATAATATTTTAGATTATTGAATTTTGAAAGCCAATTTTTCTTTTTTCTTTTTAAATTCGAGCCAAACAAAGCCGAGCCGAGCCGGCTCGGTTTAAAACCAAGCCGAGCTTGAGCTTTGATTTTTAGCTCGGTTTTAAATCCGAGCCGAGCCGAGCCGGCTCGGTTTAAAACCAAGCCGAGCGCGAGCTTAACCCAGCTCGGCTCGGCTCGGCTCATGAACAGCCCTAACCACAATAGCCCAACATCTACTTGGTTTAGCTACTGTCTGTTAGTTGAAGTCTTGAAAAATTGGAGGTGGAGTAAGGCTATGTGTAGTACGCTAGCAAATCAAAATGTAAAATACTCTGTAGGGAATGAAACTTTAAATGTCACATATATGTTTGCTGTAAGCATACAGTTAAAAATATAAGCTGTGTGAATTTATAAGTAAATGCATAAAGAGGATGTTGTCTTAACTACTGGAGGTGTGATGAGGAAGATTAATGTGATCAACAACATACACTAGCTGGGTTAATAATGCATAAAGAGGATGTTGTCTAACTGTTGAAAGGTGTGATCAGGTAGATTAATGTGATCAACAACATACATCCGCAGGGTTAAGAAAATTACAAACCCGATATACCCACGTTTTTTCAAAACCCAGTGCACCCGTTTTTTTTTCAAAAACCAGTGCACCCGGTTTTTTTTCAATACCCGATATACCCGAAACCGGTTCCATACCTGGAACCGGGTATTTAAAAAAACCGGAACCGGGTATTGAAAAACCAGAACCGATATACCGGGTATGGTTTTTTTATGCTAGGAACCGGAACTAGTTCTTTCAATACCCGGTTGAAGTAATACCCGACCGTACCCGGAACCGTTTTCCATACCCGGAACCGGGTATTAAAGAAACCCGATTTGTGCAACTCTAGGTGCATACACAACACATCAAAAATGCACATCACTCATTGGTAATTAATATAAAAATATTATATACGTTATAATTATATATGCTCATATAAATATTCCACTTTGATTGAAGTCAAAAACATAAATCACACAAAGTCTCAAAGATCAATGTTATAAAAAAAAACTCAACAAGGAACATATTAGCAAGATGATTGATACACTCCCCAACCCTGAATTGATTGTGTAAAGCCTCATTAAACTCCAATAAGGTAAAGCTAATGAAGGCATACTAGCAGGAACCCGTGCATTGCGGCGGGGCCGATTACTGTTCTTTTGATTTGGTTGTGCTTTTGCCAAATTTTTCTACTATTTTCATTCACCGTGTAAGTACATTTAAAAGACAAAACTGGGGATCTCCTAAGAAAGTGGAACTAAAAAATCATGGGTTAATAATGCAACAAGAGGGCTAAAATGATTCCTAAATACATGCAAACATGTTACTGTGAAAAATGGAAATTAGAACACAATGTTGAAGCCTCTGACGGATCGGGTCGGGTCATCCGGATCGTATTAAGACCTAACAATAATCTTGTGAATGAATGCTTAGAATTGAGTCTAGGGACATACCACAATAGCCCAACATCTACTTGGTTTTGCTACTGTCTGTTAGTTGAACTCTTGAAAAATTGGAGGTGGATGTAGTATGCTAGCAAATCAAAATGTAAAATACTCTGTAGGAAAATTAAACTTTAAATGTCACATATATGTTTGCTATAAACATACAGTTAAAAATATAAGTTGCGTGAATTTATACAAGTAAATGCATAAAGAGGATGTTGTCGTAACTACTGGAGGTGCGATCAGGAAGATTAATGTGATCAACAACATACACCAGCCGGTTAAATAATGCATAAAGAGGATGTTGTCTTAACTGCTGAAGGTGTGATCAGGTAGATTAATGTGATCAACAACATACATCCGCAGGGTTTAGAACATTACAAAAATTAAGCGCAACAGGATTAATATACATCAGCAGGAGTAACCAAGTTGTTAACAGTGGTAAAAAGGTTTAGCTAATTTAAGAAATAATTTAAAATTGTGTGAAATTATATAACTATAACTAAATGAGGGATGTTAACCTAACTCTACTAGTGCTTGCCTAGATAAAAATATATTTATGATATGGTATATTAGGAAATACTCTAGCTGGAATGTTTGGGTAAACTATGAATCGTGTATGAAAGAGTTTGGTTTCAATACGAAGAAAATCATGTAGAAAACAGGGTGCGAATGCAGATTCGTGTAAAGTATTGTATCAGCAACAACCCAAATAAAAAATGCAGATAAATGACTCATTTTCCCAATTCCTTTAAGATTAGTAGCAACTTCTCAACAACCTCCCTGTTTATAACATTCAGCCTGCAAAAAAAAACAAGTGAATAACATTAATATACAACGTTCCGTCACAAATAGAAGGATGATGGCATATTGTGAATACTGGAAAATGATGAGGGTATTATAGACAGTAGAATACACCAATGTAAAAGAAAAAAAAAGCCTATAGTGGTGTCATCCTATTTTTTTTAGGATTAACAACAACAGTAACTTAAAAGTAATCCTTTATCCTCTTATTTTAATGTTGGTTTCGATTTTTTGCTCGCTTAGGCTCAAAACACTTAAGTTAAAAAAAACTTCACGGCTTGACGATGATAGCCATCGAGAACGTATTGTTGGATAAAATAAACTGTGAAGAATTGATTCACCAATTTGATTATTGTAATCGTTGTTTAAAAAATATAGCTTACGTTATTTATTTCGTTAAGATCTAAACTAAGGGGCACATATTTCGTTGCGCGGCCTGGCACTTGAATTCTTAGGGACGGCCCTGTCAACACCCCGACCACTACATATCCACCATCACACCAACCTGCAACCATCTCCATGGTAAACCTTCACCCACGACCACCCCCCCCCCATATGTAACCATCTAACACCGCAAGCCTTTGCCCACCATAAACTATCTCACTCATGAATCAATGATTATGGTAAATGGAGATAGTTAGGTCGGTGATGGCTAAAAACCAGATTTAGGATTTAATTTAGGGTTGAAAGATGGTGGGGTGCAATGGGTTGAAGATGGTGATTGTAGGGTGAGGAGTGGAAGGGATTTTGGGTGTGGGTAGGTGGCTGAATGTGGTGCCAAAAGGTGGATGTTGGTGGTAGCGGATGGTTGTGGTGGTTGTCAAGGTGGAGGTGGTGAAAAATAGAAAATGATTCATTAAAAAGGGTGAAGTTAACCTACACAGTGCAAAATAAATGAGAAGGTTAAAAGGGATACATAAAACATAATAGATCATGAAATATGACACAATGGGCCATAAAATGTAACACGATACCGAAAAATATAATACCATGATGAAGAAAAAAGACACAATGGATCACAATAAATAACAACATAATGAAAATAAGAAAAAAAAACACAATGCTACGTAGGGTTTGGTGAGATGGTTCCAATCGTCTGATACCCTTCCTATGACTTCCTATTTTTCATTCACTGTGTATTTGATTATGAAGAGATATATAACCGTGCGTGCGTATAGGCCCGCAGATACACATCAGCCCTGAGAATAATCAAAGGAAGCTTCTATGGGCCATGCGCGCCACCTAGGATCTGCCAGTTGCAAGGAGACAATGAAAAAGACGTCTAGCCAATCAATTGAAATAATTCCCTGCTCCATGATCTTCTGCTAGGCAGCAATGACAAGTGAAAACAAACCAATGAGAGAAGGACAAACACAAGTGGGATTGAGCTGTCATTCTACAAGAAGCCAATCAGCACGAGTCAACCATCATTATAAATACTCCTTCCTCCTAGTGAGAAAGAGTCGGTCATTCTTGTAACGTAACACATAAAGCCACTTGTGGTATTGGCGGAAACATTATAGTTGAATCCTTGTCCATCTACACTCATGAAAACATCTTGTAATAGCCTAGATCATTTATAATAAACATATCTTTATTTGAGTATATTTAGATTAGTGTTTCTTCAGAATTCTAACCCTTATTAAAAAAATGATGTTTTATTATGCATCAACAAGCCAAGTCTGCATCCACTAACTAGTTTAGTCTTCCATTAGGAAAATCTCGTTAGAGGAACATATTTTGAAAGTTAATAGTGGTGTTTTTAGGAATTTAGTAAGTACATAATAATGCCGACTAATTAAATGAAGTTATTATTTTAAAATCCAATTCCCTAAAATACTCTAAAAATTGAGTTTTTACTATGTAAAAACTGGGGCCGGCAAATTGTGTATACCCGACCTGTTAAGACACGAACACGAAACATGTAGACACAAACACGACATGACACGATAACTCATCGTGTCATTCTTTCCATACCCAAACACGAACATGTTTATAACTGCTTAACATGATAAGACACGATAATACCAGTGTATACCACGTTAACATGATAAGACACGATAATACTTGTTTATACCCTGTTAATACGATAATACACTAACATGTTTTCCAAATCCAACACGTTAATACGATAATACACGAAAAGGTATAATTCCATCTAGTAAAAACGTATAACTCCAATACTCCACTCCACCCCACAACCTATATTTTTTTAAAAAATCCTTAACATGTTTTAACGGGTACTAAACAGGTAAACAAGTATTTAACCTGTTTAGACACAAAAATTAACAAGTATATTTCGTGTCTACCTGTTTAGGACACAAAACATGTTAATGGTCATACCTGTACCTGTTAAAATCGTGTAGATTTGTATCGGATATTCATGTTCGTGTTCGTGTCTGAAATTGTCAGCCCTAGTAAAAACTTGTTTTTATCCCATCTTTGACCGCATCGTGTCTTCTCTTCTCCTTGTGTTTGACCTTGGTGAAAACCCTAACTCATCGCTCTCCATTGTCTGCTTCTACTCAGCTATAATTGAGGTATAACTCAACAACTTAATATTACTGTATCTCTTTTATTTCTGATTCATTTCCAACAGCTATTAACAAACAAACAAAATGCTCGTTTCCAATTTTTACCCTAATAATAATACTCCAGTGTTTTGTGCAGTCAAATGAGCATTTTGTTTCTTCACATTCTATTTATTAAACTGCCATGATTTATTTTACCTCTAATGGGTCAAAATTATTATTATTATTATTAAAAAAAAGGTAATAATAAAATTCTGTATGATCATCCATTGCTTTGTTTAGAAAGTAGTTTACTGTTTCTACTTATAAAATTATGTATCATCTATTTAGTTTACTGCTTTAATTATCTATATATAAAAGTTGGACAAGGAACAATGTTTGTGGGTCGATTCGACGTCTACTAAACAACTACCATTTTGACCCAAACCTTTTTGAGTAGTTACCCAACCGACTAATATGTTCGTTGGTCGATTGGCATTGTTTGTTTCACGGTTTGTATAATACGTAGATTTTGATTTCCTTTTGTAGATGGAAACCCAAAATGGAGAGATGGATCGGATTTCAGAGCTTCCTAGTTTCATTCTTCATAACATACTCTCTTTTTTCCAAACTTCGCCTGCAGACCTTGTTCGAATGAGCGTATTGTCTAAGACATGGTTTCACCTAGCCGCTTCTTTCCCCATTTTAGTTTTCAATATCAATGATTTTACATCTCGAGAATGTTTTTTCAAGTATGTTGACTATACCACCTCTAGATTTTTCCATCAAAATGTCACTGCACACACGCTCAAGCTCATTACAAGTATTTGGGAGCCTATAGAATTAGATGTAGTTGACAGATGCCTTGGATTACTTCTTAGGAATGGTGTGAACGAGTTGGTAATTAATATAACCGACTCATCAGATGTCACAGAATCCCCCCTTCTGCTTTTGCTATGCAAAAGTACCGTTTGCCAAACATACTCTTATCTGCTTCTGCGTTAAAACGTTTGACCATACATGGCTGTGACTTGCCTTCTTCCTTGATGGTTGATGATGTCAACTTTAAGTCTTTGATTCGTTTGGAACTCAAAAACGTTCATTTAGATGAAGAACTGATCAACTATCTCATCACTAGTTGCCCTCTTCTACAAGTATTTAATATTCGCATTTGTCCTCATTTCAAAAGCTTTTGTCTTCGTGGCCATCAAAATCTTCAAAAAATTTTGATTGACTATGATACTCGATTTGAGAGAATAGACATTGAAGCTCCAAATCTATCGTCTATTTGTATATCAAGTTTTGATGAAACAGCAGGGGTAGCGGAAATGAACTTGGCTTTATGCAAAAAACTAACAACCGTGATTTACATTGGATATCGATATCCGTTACCAAACTCGAATGGTACCGACTTCTTATCCAACTTCCCCTTTGTTGAAACATTTTATTTGGCTACTATGAATAACTGCAACAATATCAAGTTTTCAAGCCCTTCCTTGAGATCATTAATGTTACATTCAGACACTGACTTGGAAGAAATTGAGTTCACTGCCCCCAACTTGGATTCATTTAGTTTCCCTTGTGATTACCGCACACTCTCGTCTATGATGGATGAAAGCTGGCCTCCGTTAAGGGATACAACCCACTTGAAAGCATGTATGCGCTATTATCCGGATTGTTATATAGACGCACTCAGGTTCCAGAAGTTAAGGCGCTTTTTGAATAAGAAAAACGGATTCAAAGTTTTGAACTTGTATATTCGGGCCATATATAGTCAGGTTCGTATTTGTGGCCAACATTTATGTATTACTTTGCTGTGACCAATTATGTATAATAATCCAAATACAAAGTTGTCTACTCATTCCAATTCTTGCAGAATTTCATGAAGTTAGAGAAGCTAAAGGCGGTTGAGGTGCCACCTTATGAACTCGAGCATGTTGAACTACAACTAGAAACCCATGCGGAACCATTCTCTCATATAGCTTTTGTGGATGCTGTACTTTGGTGTTGCCGTCCTCGATCTCTAACATTAAGATCATCCTCTCCTTCAACTGATTTTCAAGAACAAAATGATGTTGTCAGGGTAAGAGTTATATATATCTAAATGTTATTTTACTTTCATTGCACTTTCCTCAAACTGATTTTATTGTTTTCGAATCTGTTTTACACTGCAGTAAGTAAAGATATTATCTTTTTTCTATTTGTTATATTTTCTTCAGTTTACGTACGAGAAACTACTTCAACAAGAAGATCAAGGCCGTACCAGCATTCAGATTGTATCGCCTTCTTCTTCATTGTCGATGGCATTGACAGGTGAAGGAAAAGCAATTAGCTTCATAAAGGAAGAAGGTACGTTTTTTTTTATCAGCTAACATTATAAACATGTGTAACATATTTTATTTATCTCACTTGGATAATCCAAACAGCCGTTTAAGAAGAAGAAGCAGGATAATACAAAGGTACGCTGATAAGGAGATTTTCTGATGCGTCTGATTTAGGATGATGATATGAAAGCTATGAGTAACAATTAGAATTTTAAAAATTGCAGATTACCTTTTATAAATGTTATTATGATCTAGTGTTTGTTTTGAATCATGACAATGATATCTTGACTATATATGCATTAGGGGCTTTTGTTTCGTTACGCATTGTTCAATTTGTTAATCTTTGGGCATTATTTGATGGTTTTTGTAAAGCCTGGCAAAAACAGGTGGTTAGGTGATAACCGGTCCATTAATAAGTTTCATACAGCTGCATAAGATAGAATTCGACAAATTCTGTAATAACACAAAAGAATAGGACATGAGGATTGTAAAACGTCGCAATTTGGGTTTTAAAGCCAGCAGCATGTCTCATTTCATTGTGTTTTATTCTAAGTCATCTTGTTTCATTGTGTTAATAGCATGAGAGAAACAGAGATCCATACCTGTTTGACATCATGTCGCATGTCTAATTTCAATTGTTTAACATCTACATCAGCACCCCGGCATCAAATCATCATCGTTTAACATTCATAATATGATAAGAACACAATATTTTTAAACCATTTTATATGAGTTATTATAAGATTATTGGTATCATTGATGAGTCACAACCTGCTAGACACAAATTAGTATGAATCTGGCACATAAATGGCAGTGTTGGTGAACCCATTTGCGTATGCCTGTAAACAGCTAAAATCATACTACTAAAACACACAAATTATAGGGCACATAAATGCAACAATCAAAATACGCTATTAACGCATAAACTTCGTATTGGTTCGCATTTTTTTATTCAAAATTCCATTTCATACCAAGACAAAACGAGTTACATTTAGATGGTGGGTAAGCGGGCAACAAGCTGCGCCGCTATCCCCTTTTGAATCGCAAAGCCTATCCTGCTAAACACAAATCCTTGGTTCTTAGGGCTCTGCGAGTCACTGTGGACCACCTTCTGCACTCGTTTTAGAAACCGTACTGCTTCACGGGCTAGAGATCCAAATGTGTCAAAAGCAAACGTATAGTGATATTAAACACCCAGTGCTAAAAATTGACTATCAACACAGTTGAATCCACATCAATGACCATTTACAGGAGGTTAAACTAAAAATTACTACTAAATACTGCCACGCCATTTGCTTCTTGAGCCTTTCTAAAAATTTACACTACGAAATGAAAAAATTGGGCGGGCCGATGCTCGGTCTGGCCCTAGTGAAGAACCGCCCCTGTGGATGTCATCAAGGAACGAGTCAACCCTCTCCATCATTGGGTTGATCTATACGGGATAGAGGTCAAACACTAAGGGAAGGAAGTCATACGCAGATGGAAAGGCATACGTTGCCCATGATAAAAATGGGCTGTGCCACCATTAGATTTAGTTTGCCTGTGAAGGTATGATCTACACATGATAGCTTTTGGCTTGTTTCAACAAAGTTCAACATTCAAAAAGCAAATCAAAATTTGACATAAGGAAAACCTTCAAGACTTAACAAGTTAGAATTTTTTTTTAATTATCATTTAAGTCGACATCAAACATGCACACCCATGAATATATGAGAAACACAAAGCAATGTGTAAATGAATTATGTTAAGAATAATTGACGGTCTCTCGCATATTCACTTTTTTCCTTACATTTAGTTTGAACCGACTTTATAACAATAATCAAATTTTATTTCTTCTTGAAAAGCCATATATTCTTTTTTAAAAGCGTTGAATTTTAAAAATATTTTATGTAAAAACTGGGTTTTAAATTTAAGTTTTTACTATCTAAAAACTTCTTTTATAAAACTAGGGTTGGGTTATTCTATAAAGGCTACAAAAAATAGAAGGGTTAGAAGCAATTAAAAAATGACATGTGTCAAAGGATTAAACAAGTGGGAGGGGTAATTTTGTTAAAAAAATATGTACATACAAGTCACATGTCATTTCCACCTTCATATTTAAATGTCCGTAACATTTTTATACATCATTGTTTTTTTAAAAAAATTATACTATAAAATCGAGCGTATTTTTATCTTTAATATGAGTACCATATTGTTATACTTTCGAAAAAAAAGTCAAAAACTCATTTGCGTAAGACACAATGCAGTGTAAAACACAATGAGCACCAATTAAATATATGGTATAAAACATAATCAATAATCTAATAAAACACAATGGACGACATACTAAAGACACAGTGAATAGAAGACTAAAACACAATGAATACTTTTGAAGAAAGAAAAGTTGAAAACTCAGTTGCGTAAGACACAATGGACGACATACTAAAGACACAATGAACAGAAGACTAAAACACAATGACTACTTTTGAAAAAAAAAGTTGAAAACCCAGTTGCGTAAGACACAATGGACGACATACTAAAGACACAACGAACAGAAGACTAAAACACAATGAATACTTTTGAAAAAAGTCAAAAACCTAGTTGTGTAAAACACAATGGATGACATAATAAGGACACAATGAATAGAAGACTAAAACACAATGAATACTTTTGAAAAAAAAAGGTTGAAAACCCAGTTGCGTAAGACACAATGGAGATAACGTAAAACACAATGAGTACCAATTAAATATGCAATGAACAATAGGGTATAAAACACAATGAACAGTTTAATAAAACACAATGGACGACACACTAAAGACATAATGAACAGAGGACTAAAACATAATGAATAATAGACTTAAACACAATGAACAACATAATAAAACGCAATGTACACCTAAATGCAAAACTCATTTGCGAAAAACAGAATGAAAAGCATACTAAAAACACAATGGACAAAGTTAAATCATGTGTAGACTAAAAAAACATAAATAATATATTTATAAAGCACACGTGCATACTATAACACAATGAACGAGCCGAAGACACAATGGAGAAGAAAACTCATTTAACATGATTTTTTTTTTCAATTTTAATGTAGCAATGTGGTACTCATATTAAAGATAAAAAACGCCTGTTAATATGGTGAAGTTTTTTTGAAAAAAAATATATCTTATGAAAAAGTTACAGACGTTTTAAAATGATGTGGGGAAATGGACATGTGCATTGCATGTGAAGAGAGAAAGTCAATAATTGTGATTTTCCTTTTATGCCCTTCCTCTAATTTATTATTTATTTTTTTCAAACAAACTAATCTCAACGCTTCAAAGATATGATCAATGGATCACAATCCTTCTCACCCTTCCTAGAAAAAGTGTCTTGTGTATTTGATCCTAACCCTATAAAACTAAGAGTTAATTACGTTAATGGTCTATGTGTATGCACAAATTACATCTTAGTCCTCATAAGTTTGAAATTACATAAACTAGGTATTTATACAGCCGCGCATTGCGGCGGCGGCAACCCGATTTACAAAATAAGGAAGTATAATGATATTAAAAAAAAGACGAACTACAATTGGTTGTTTTGTATCGTTATGAACATGGTTAAAAGTCAGCAAAATTACATTACAGAATACACAATCCGTTTTACATTACAGAATTTCCTAAAGTTGTCCGTCGCGCGAGCTTAATCTACGACACGTGTCTTTGGGGGCTGAGGTTGTTACCCCACATTGCAGAATTTCCTAAACAATAGAAATGAGAGAAAACTTTATTTAATAACATGCCAATCATATTGTTCTAACAAATTGTGCCAAAAATCACAAACAAAATAAACATTCAATTTCTTTTAACTTAGACTCCAAAAATTACCTTCTTCATATTCAATGAGTTTTTTGTGGGTTTTTGTTCATACAGGAAAAAAACACGTTATGTTCAGGTAATTCATTAATCATGTCTGGGTAAGTCACTAATCATGTACAAACCAGTAAATATGAATTCTATTTTCATCCAAAGCAGAATAGGTTAAAACCACTGTTTTCCAAAAAAAAAGTCACACATTCAAGACCACCGCCTCAACCACGCCCTACAATGGTTGCTTTTGGCTCTACTCCTCATCCAAACATACATCTTCTTTTTAATATGCTTTTTCATTTTTATTCACATGATTAAAATTGTTGTTTTCTCATATTATAGTACATTAATTTCTATGTTATACCATAACACATATTTTATCACTTCATATTAAATTTATCTATTCCGGGAAACTTCCAGGATATAATCTAGTATTACATTTATATAGTTAATGAACTATATTATTTTTTCTGTCATTTTTTTTCCAGAAGAAGCAAATTCCTTACCAAGAATGTAAGGAGAGTTTCACGAACCGTCGGTTAAATACTAGTCTATCACCCTACCCTTGTGGTATGGTGGTGAAGGTGTAAGGTTGGGAGTTCAAGCCTCACAAGAGGCAAAAAAAAAGAGTGTATTTAAAAGAGTGTATTTAAAAGGTGATGTAAAAATATGGGAGAAAATTAACCGTTAAAAAAAAGATACTAGTCTATATTGTATTTAATTTCACTCATCCTAATACTATCATTTTGGTAATCTTTACGTTTATTGTTATACCATAATCGTACATAAAATTTATTTTAAATATTTAATTTCTTAAAGCCTAAGGATGAGGCGTGTTTTTAACGGCCGAACCGGATACTTAAGAGGGTGTTTGGCTCCTTATTTCCACCTACTTATAACTTTTTCAAAAAGTCATAAGTTGTTTTAAAAATATATGGATGGTAAGTTAAAAATGACTTTTTGGGTTTAAATAAGGGGAAACGGGATGGAAAATGACTTTTTCAAAAGAGTAAATTACACGGATGGTTCCTGTGGTATACACAAATTGCATAAATGCCCAAAATTAACACGGATGGTCCTAGTGGTATGAATTTTGCACTCGGTTGGTCCCTACCTCTAACGGGCGTTAAATTTCTCTATTAAGTAAGTGTGAAATGTCTAATTTAACCCTCTATCTTCTTCTTTAAAAATAACCACCCCACCTTCACCAACATATCTTCTTCTTTTCCTAAAACACCACCACCACCACCACCACCCGTAACCACCACTATCACCTTCGATACCACAACCACCACCTTCTGTAACCACCACTATCACTTCTTGGTCGATCGGTTACTTTAAGATCTGAACATCAGTTGTTTCACCCACCCGCTGTGCTTCTTGAACCTATAACCATTGCTGCTTCTGTCCACCATCAGTAATCACCATACAAACCAGACCAAACCCCATCATCACCCAAGTCTACTACCACCACCGCACCGTCGTCTTTCTGATCAATCAATATCACCGTGACCAGCGCCCATTTTAAAATATTAAGATAATGAAAGGGGTTTTGTTGGGGTTACCTTGGATGTGTCGATGTTGTGATGGTATAGGCGACAACGTCGCCGTTCACCACCACATCAACCACCACCTCTGTCTTCTTCCTTCTCTCTCTCCGATCTCTATTCCTCCTTGGTTCCTCTTTCTTCCTCTTTCTCTTTCTTCTCCTCTGGTCTCTCTCATGGCTTCTCTCCCCCTCTCTCTCTCTCGGCTCCTCGTTCTCTCTAATCCTTTTTATCAGTGTTTGTGGTGTGTGTGTGTGTGTGTTTGTTATAAGAGAGATGGGGTGGGTTTTTATAAAGGGATGAATGTGTGTATCTGTTGTGTTGTGGGTGGTCGACGGTGGTAAGTGGGTCAGGTGGCGACGATGGGTGGTGGGTCTGGTGTTATAGAAGTAATGGTTGGGGGTAGGGTGGTGGTCTGGTGTTATATTGGGGTAAGGTGGTGGTAGTACAAGGGTAAAATAGACATTTTATATCCACTTAATGGAAAAATTAACGACCATCTATGGTAAGGACCACCGTTGTTACAAAATGCATACTATTAGGAGCATCCGTGTAATTTTTAAGTTTTAAGGACCATAGCTGTAATATCTTTAAAGCATAGGACCATCCGTGTAATTAACTCTTTTCAAAAAGTTAGTAATGTAACTTTAAGATAAGAAAGTGAAAAGGTTGATAAGTTATAAGTTTGAACGCGTCTGTATTCTATCTTTTACCACATCGTGTCTTCTTCTCCTTTGTTTGATAACTTTGCTGCAAACCCTAACTCATCGCTCTCTGATTTTCTGTTCACCTATTATTCAGGTATAAACTATATCTGTGTGTTAATCTAGTTAATAACACCTACCGTTGGTTCCCTTTTTGTAGTTAGAAACCCTATCCAAAGAAATTTGATTGGAACTTTGCTTACTTAATAAATTAGAATTTTGCCCTATAACAACTTTTATAACAATGTTTTGTCACGGTTTTTAATTGTCTGTATAATTCTTTTAATTTTGATTTCCTTTTTTGTAGTTGGAAACCTAATTGGAGAGATGGATAGGATTTCAGAGCTTCCTGATTTCATTGTTCATCACATACTCTCTTTTTTCCAAACTTCGCCCGCAGACCTTGTTCGGATGAGCGTATTGTCTAAGACTTGGTTTCACCTTACTGCGTCTTTCCCGGTTTTATATTTCAATATCCATAATTTTACGTCTCAGGAACGTTTTTTTAAGTATGTTGAGTATACCACCTCTAGATTTTGCAACCAAAATCTTGCTGCACACACGCTCAAGCTCATTACAAGTATTCGGGACCCTACAGAATTAGACGTTGTTGACAGATGCCTTGGATTGCTTCTTAGGAATGGCGTGAACGAGTTGGTAATTAGAATAACCGACTCATTAAATGTCACCAAGTCCCCTTCTGCTTTTGCTATGCAAAAGTACCGTTTGCCAAACATACTCTTATCTGCTTCTGTGTTGAAACGTTTGACCATACATGGCTGTGACTTGCCTTCTTCCTTGATGGTTGATGATGTCAACTTTAAGTCTTTGATTCGTTTGGAACTCAAAAACGTTCATTTAGATGAAGAACTGGTCGACTGTCTCATCACTGGTTGCCCTCTTCTAAAAGTATTTTATATTCACAGATGTCTTGGTTTCAAAAGCTTTTGTGTTCGTAGGCATCAAAATCTTCAAAATATTTCGATTGCCTATGATACTCGAGTTGAGAGAATAGACATTGAAGCTCCAAATCTATCGTCTATTTGTATTACAAGTTTTGATAAAACAGCAGGGGCAGCGGAAATGAACTTGGCTTTATGCAAAAAACTAAAATCCGTGATTTACATTGGGCATCGATATCCGTTACCAAACTCGAATGGTACCGACTTCTTATCCAACTTCCCCTTCGTTGAAAGATTTTATTTGGGTACTATGAAGAACTGCAACAATATCAAGTTTTCAAGCCCTTCCTTGAGATCATTGGTGTTACATTCAGACTCTGACTTGGAAGAAATTGAGTTCACTGCCCCCAACTTGGATTCATTTAGTTACCCTTGTGATTACCGCACACTCTTGTCTATATTGGATGAAAGCTGGCCTCCGATAAGGGATTCAACCCACTTGAAAGCATGTATGCGTTGTTATCCGGTGCGTAATATAGACGCACTCTGGTTCCAGAAGTTAAGGCGCTTTTTGAATAAGAAAAACGGATTCAAAGTCTTGAACTTGTATATTCGGGCCATATATAGTCGGGTTCGTATTTGTGGACAACATTTATGTATTACTTTGTTGTGACAAATTATGTATAATAATCCAAACACAAAGTTGTCTATTCATTCCAATTCTTGCAGAGTTTCATGGAGTTAGAGAAGCTAAAGGCGGTTGAGGCGCCCCCTTATGAACTCGAGCATGTTGAACTACAACTAGAAATCGATGAAGAACCATTGGCTCATATAGCTTTTGTGGGTGCTGTACTTTGGTGTTGCCGTCCTCGATCTTTAACATTAAGATCATCCTCTCCTTTAACTGATTTTCAAGAAAAGGATGATGTTGTCAAGGTAAACAGTTATATTTAACTGTTATTTCACGTTCCTTTAACCGATTTTATTGTTTTAAAATATGTTGTACACTGCAATTATGTAAAGATATTATCATTTTTCTATTTGTTACATTTTCTTCAGTTTACATACGAGAAGCTACTTCAACAAGAAGATCCAGGTCGTACCAATATTCAGATTGTAACGCCTTCCTCTTCATTGTTGATGGCATTGTCGGGTGAAGGAAAAGCAATTAGATTCATAAAGGGAGAAGGTACTGTTTTTTATCAGCTAACTTATAAACATATATAACATATTATTATTATTATTATTATTTTTTTTATCTCACTTAGATCATCCAACCAGTCATTTAAGAAGAAGAAGCAGGATAAATCAAAGATGCACTGATAAGGGGCTTTGCTGATGCGTCTGATTTAGGAATGTATCAGCAAGGACGATGATATGAAAGCTATGAGTAACAATTAGAATTTTAACAAATTGCAGTTTACCTTTTATAAATATTATGATCAAGTGTTTGTTTTGAATCATGAAAATGATATCTTGACTATATATGCATTAGAGGCTTTTGTTTCGTTACTCGTTGTTCAATTTGTTAATCTTTGGGCCTCATTTGATGGTTTTTGTTAAGCCTGGCAAAAACAGAATAGGACATGAGGATTGTAAAACGTCGCAATTTGGGTTTTAAAGCCAGCAGCATGTCTCATTTCATTGTGTTTTATTCTAAGTCATCTTGTTTCAAGATAAACGGTGGAACATGAGAGAAACAGAGATCAATACCTGTTTGACATCATGTCGCATGTCTAATTTCAATCGTTTAACATCTACATCAGCACCCCGCATCAAATCATCATCGTTTAACATTCATATTATGATAAGAACACAATATTTTTAAACCATTTTATATGAGTTATTATAAGAGATTATTGGTATCATTGATGGGTCACAACCTGCTAGACACAAATTAATATGAATCTGGCACATAAATGGCGGTGTTGGTGAACCCATTTGCGTATGCCTGTAAACACTTCAAATCATACTACTAAAACACAATAATATGCTATTAACGCAGAAACTCCAGATTGGTTCGCATTAGAAGTCGAAAAATAAGATCATGAATTTATGACTAATCCAGAGGCTAAGCCAGTAAGCGACATAACGTATAGTGATATTAAACACCAGGTGCTAAAATTTGACTAGCAACACAGTTGAATCCATATCAATGACCATTTACAGGAGGTGAAACTAGAAATTACTACTAAATACTGCCACGCCATTTGCTTCTCGAGCCTTGCTAATTATATGATACAACTAGTGTTTTAGTTACCCGCGCTTCGCCGCACGGCGCTCGTGTCGCTATAGGTTTGGTGGGCATTAAAAATAACATTATTAGCGATAATATTAGGTAAATAAATTTTGTTCAAATTATTCTAAAATAACTGTCGCTAGTTATTTCCACCAATTTTCACTACGGAAGCTCATATTGCGTTGTGAGTTTGGTGGACGTTGGAGCTCCTGTTGCGTTGAGGGTTTCGTGGACATTAAAGCTAACATTAAGTCACTGTTATTCTCGCGTGGGCGTCAAAAAAATAATCGCGGCCCATTACCTTGCAGACCAGCCTTAACATTACAACAATTGGGTTGCCTAATGTTGACTTGATCTGAAGCCCAAGGTATTAGAAAAAATGTGGCCCATTAATTGTTCACCAAATATAGACCCAACCAAGTACGATTAACCCCAACCCGCCGCCCCGTAGATGTCACCGTCGTCTTCTTCCTCCTTTCTCCTTCGAGTTCTCTCTCTCTCTCTCTCATCTGTTTCTCTCTCTTTCTCTGTAATAGACAGTAGGTGGTGGTAGTTTAGAGAGGTGGTGGTGGTTTAGAGAGAGAGAGAAGGGGAGGGGGGTTCTGTTGCAGAAGATGAGGGGGGGGGATTTATAAGTTAAAGGTTTAATGTCAAAATTGCCCCTTAAGTTTTGTTTTTTATATTTTGGCCACATATAAGTTTAGATTTTTACATTTTGACCACAAACACTAACCAGGTTAGACCTCAGTTAGTTTGAGAGTGATAAAAGAAAATAAGTTGAAAGTTTAGAGTGCTAATGGCCAAAGTGATAGTTGGAAGTATTATCCGCCAACAGGCGATAGTTAGGAGTATTTAAATCCATTTTCCCTTTTTTTAATTATCATTTAAGTCGACTTCAAACATGCACACCCATGAATATAGTTATATAAACCAAAACTTTAACCCAAAACAATGTAAATGTAAAGCCCAAATCCTAAAGTCATAAGCCTAACAACTACATGAGCGGGATAGTAGATTCAATCAGCAAGCGATGTAGTTGTTATCTCTTAGCTACTCGAGCTAAGCTTGGTAAAAAGCTCGAAACAAGCCGAGCCAAGCCAAGCCTTATTGAGCCCGAGCTTAAGCTTAAAACAAAGTTCGTTTACTAATCGAACCCGAGCTCAGCCTAGCATGTGAAGGTCGTCAAGCTCGATACCTTAGTGTAGTATTACGTTTTTTAATTGTTAATAATATTTACCTCCTCATTTAAGCTTGTTTACTAAACAAGCCAAGCCGAACTTCATTTATCGAGTTCCGAGCAAATTATTTTTATTTAAAATATTAACTAATAGATGGTAAACAAGTAGAGTTCGAGCTCTCATAAGTTTTTCGAGCTCGAGCTTAGCTTGGTTCGTTTGCAACCCTATCCATGATTAAAGAATTCAAAAATCTTAAAGGTCGACGGGCTAAACTGTAATTCTTACTGTTGGGTGTCGAATCCAACAAATAAATAAAGAATAAACCTACTAGTATGAGTGAAAGTAAGGTTCGTGTCCTCAGGGATACAGATTAACCAATTATACCAAAAACATTTCAAGTGCGGATACGATTGTTTAAAGGGGGGGTTTGATTTGAAAAAAAATGACGAAAACTAAATTAAAAACTAAGACGATTAAAATGTTGGGGAATTCAGATATTAAAAACTAATTTCAACACCAGGGCAATTTCTTGATTCGATTCGGCTTACGATCATTAACGGTCACGGTGCAATGATCCTTTTAATTAATAGTTTGTATCAATACTAGATGTCACGCCGTTCGGACATCCACTCCATCTAAAGTCTAACCAAGCGCAGTCCAATCGCAGTTCGTTGATTAGAGCCAACCCGCTACTCCAAGCTCACGCCGTTCGGATCTTAGTGTGCGGGTTGCATGATAGAAGTATCGATTATAATTAAACACTCACGCCGTTCGGAATGTTCAACTAGATCATGTGACTCTATAATAATTTTGGGTTCATAGACAAACTCAAAATATTATTTGTTCCTTGTATCAAAAACTAAAACTTTATTAGGGTTTTAAATATTGATTGAACTTTATTAGAAAAATTAATAAGTTGATCAGGTTTATTAACAATCTAATATTTTCCGGATTGAATCCATATTAAGAACAAGAATCACACAAACAAACCACTAAAATAAATGGATCTCATAACCGTTTCACATAAGTTTATGAATCAAAATCAAACAAACCCTAGTGTTGAAACTAAAAGGTTCTAGCCGGACATGACGGCTAGAACAACCAAAACAACTACGAAACTAAATATTAAAATCAAAGCTTACGAAAATAAAAAATAGAGAATTGTCTTCAATCCCAAAAAAATCAAATCCAAAACTCAATGTTTCTGCCTTTTGCCTCCTCTTCGATATTGCCCAGCTACCGTCCAAAGATTGAATGATAATCTCTAAAAAAAATGTCCAGATCCCTTTTTTTTTTCAAATATCCCCCCACGAAAAGCTCACTATATTGTTGTTATCTTATTTTTTTTTCATATTAAATTCTTTCAAGTATTGAACTTTCAATTCAGCCCCCTCTAGTTCTTTTCATGCTGTTTGCGGCCTAAACTTCTTTTCAAGAACGCCAATAAAGTCCAAGTAAATTGCAACCTCGCCTCGTCAATGCTCGCCATTGCCTCTTTCAATTCTCACACCTACAAAATCAACCAAAACAAACCAAAGTAGATTCCATTCCACCAAAACATGCACTTCACGAAAATGATGCAATATGTACAACCTAAATGCATAAAAACGCCCAAACTAGCTACTAAATTAATGATAAAATATGCCTAAAAATGCAACTAACAAATCTCCCCAAGCTTAAACCTTTCCTTGTCCTCAAGGAAGTCAAGAATAAAATTAAGTCGAGGAGCGAACACGAAAACAAACAAAACACATATGCATGCTTGAAATGAAATTTTTTTTCTTTTTGTCCCTTGGCAAAACTTCATGCTAAACACGTCCAACACATTCCCAAGACATAGACGACTAACATCAAACAAAGACGAGTATAAGCCACAAACCGTAGGAACACTTTAATTCACAAGACTTACAACGATCAATAGATTTACGACCCAACAAGTCTAGATGGTGCCATTTTTTAAAAACCATGGGCGTACCTATTCAAGTTTCGCTTCCCTTCAAGAATCTAACCATACATAGCATGTACCCCTCACAATAATCACTCAACACTCGGTTATATATGCAATTTGGAGTGATTCTCTCAAACCAGACAATAAAAACATCGTTAACATAAGCTTGTACATTAATCAAATCTACACCTACTTGTTAAAACCTAACATAGATCAAGAGGGCTTTTTGGGTTGGCAAGGGTTAAAGGTGGGAAAATATGGGGAAAATGGTGAAAACAAAAGAAACACAATCCGGTCTAATAAACAAACTTCTAAACTCAAAACAAAACTTAGTCTTTTCGACTCAACAATTTATTCTATTTTTTTTTTCACTTTTTTGTCTCTTTTTTTTCTTTTTTTTTCTTTTTTCATTTTTTTTTCTGTTTTTTTTTTTTCATACCAGATACTCATCTGTCTTATTTATACATATCAACAAAGTCACGATGTAAACACAATTTAAACCGGATGTAGTAAACGAATCATGGGTTAAATCAAAAGAAAAGGTCAAGGCTCAAAGGGGCAACTATTGGGAATGTTTCAATTGGGTTAATAACAAAATAAACGAAAATAACAATGATGAAAAGGCTAAACATGTGGGTAATCCTAATGCCTCTGTCACTTCTATGTCAAATCTCAACCTAAGGTCTTAAAATGTATGTGATGCACAAGTTCTAAAACGGTGAATCATGTCGGTACACACACATCAAACGAAACAATGAATATATATGAAAATTTAAGGCTCAAAACTCACTGAACGTATGGAATTGGGTTGCCGATATAGGCCATGAATAGCTATCAACTATCTAGTTAGCTACACCATCCTAAGTACCCCAAACATTTCATATTTTCTAAAAAATGACTATGTTGGGCCTACTTTATCCCGCAACTTAAAGAATTTGCGTCCTAGAGCGTGTAAGCCTACATCGACCCGCCTTCAGCTTACGTTTTACAATGAATGAGAGGTGCCTTTTGTGTGCAATTAGAAAACCTTGGGAATTTTTTTTTTTAGAATGACACTAAAATGGATGCACAAACTAAATAATGCAAAACAAGAACAAGATGCAAACAAAAATAAAAAATACCTCTCCCCAAGCTTTAATAAAGCATTGTCCTCAATGCTCAGAGACGAGGGTGGAAGGCATCTACTGAGGTGATGGAACGGTCGTGCTCTGTTTTTTTATGACACGGATTTTTGTGCGACCAAGTGAAAATTAATACAGCAAATCAATTTGGTGCAATAAATTCATCGACTTGGGACATCTAAGGTAACTATATTATAGTATCAATCACAAAGAAAACAATTAGATATTTGTTTCAAAGAATAATAGCTTATGGCAACAAACTAACAGTAAGCACGAAGGCAGGGCAGCGGTGACGGTGGTCGTTTGACAGATGATGTTGGGGTTGGGGGCGGCTATAAGGTGGAGGGTAGTGGTGGTGTTGTTCGTCTTGGTGGTCGGGCTGACAGGTGGTTAGCAGGATGAAGAAGATGGGCGGCGGTGGCTAACAGTGGCGAGCGCGGATGATGGTGGTTATGGCTGACTCGAGGATGAGGGATGGCGACTGACAGGTGGCGAGCGGCGAGTGGTGATGGGGGTGATGGAGATACAGGTTGAGGATGGAGATGAACAGTGGAGGGTGGCGAGTGCAGTGGTGAGGGTGTTTGGTGGCGGATGATGGTGGTTTGGTGGCGGATGATGGTGGTTTGGTGATGGTTGTAGGTGTAGAAGGGGGAAGAGGGTGAAGGTAGGTGATGAAGTGCAGAGAAGAAGAAATTTTTTTTTTTTTTTTTTTATGAAAACCCTACTTCTTTTTACCCGGTCAGGTAGAGGGTTGACCCGCCCGGGTCAATTCTCGGGCCCTTTGATGCTTTTTTTTTTTTAATAGATTTCAACCCGGCCGGGTGAAGGTTTGACCCGCCCGGGTCAATTTTCGGACCTTAAAATTTTTTCTCAACCCGCCCGGGTCGTTATGACACCCGCCCGGGTCTTTTTTTTTTTTTTTTTTTTTTTTGAAAGCAAAAATATAAATAAATACGAAACCACGGATTGCCTTCCGTGAAGCGCCTTTCTTTCACGTCTTTGGCTAGACTTTATTCTCGATTCGTTCAATCCGGCGCCTGCTCAATAAACGGAAGAAATTTTTTGTTAGTAATAAATAAGTTAACTTTTGGTGCGTCATACCTTATTTTCTTCCGTGGATCCATGAACGTGACGACCTCCATTAATGCCTCTCCAAGCTTGAACTTCTCAGTACGTTCCTCCGATGTATACTCATCAATACTTATGTTTAGCATTGAATCTTTGCACTTTGAAGGTACTCTCTTCTTTACAATCTGGATTGTCTCAATGATCTCTTTGTCTTCTCTTTCCCTCTTTATGCTTTGAACCCTTGAGAGAAATAGAGGAGTGATTTTTCCCTCAGTTTCAGGCGGTTTTGAAACATTCATCTTTTCATCAATGATTTCTTCTTCTTCCTCTTCCTCCACTTGTATACTCGGGCCATGAACACTATTCCCGTTTTTTAAAGTAATGGCACAAACATTGTGATAATGGTTCATCTCGGTTTGCAAGGATAAGTTACGTTGAGACTCTATTCTGCTTACTGAACTTGCAAGTTCAGCTATTCGTTGCTCCAAGTTCTGAATGCTAACTTTGGTCTCTCGTTGGAATGCTTGGGTGCTAGTGGCTAAACTTTTGACAATGTCTTCTAAAGACATTCCCAAGTTGACTACTTGATGTTGTTGACAAGGTTGGAAATTTTGTTGATCTTGAGCTTGAACTGTTTGTGTCAGGTCCTCAGCCTTAGTTAGTTGCATGACCACTTTTGTTAATTCTGAAATTTGAGTTTCAAGTTGAGAGCTACTCACTTCCTTAACTCCTCGTGACATGTCAACATACCAATAGTCTTCTAGTACCGAATGCCTTGTGTCTTCTGCTATAGATGTGATTAAGGCTCTAATCTCAGTCGGGGTTTTGTCATATAAAGCTCCTCCACTAGAGGCATTTATCAAACGCCTCTCCAATGGTGCTAGCCCTTCAACAAAGTATTGAAGGAGTTGGTGCTCGGGTAAACCATGTTGTGGGCATCGGGCACACACCTTATTAAACCTCTCCCAATAAGTATGTAATTCTTCCCATTTTGCTTGCTTCATCCCGATTATCTCTTTACGAATGACTGCGGCTTTAACTTCCGGGAAGTACTTGTCAAGAAATAATGTTGCGAGTTCATTCCAAGTGGTTATTGACCCTGATGGTAGGTAATAAAACCAATCTTTTGCCGAATCTTGAAGTGCAAAGGGGAATGCCCTTAGCTTGATTTGATCTTCAGTTACGTTGTGCGGCTTCATTCCAGAACAAACAACGTGAAAATCCTTTAGAAACTTGTGAGGATCTTCATTTTTTAAACCTCGGAAATGGGGCAATAGATGAATGAGTCCAGATTTGAGCTCGAAGTTTTCCATAGCAGAGTAATTGATGCAAAGAGTTTGTTGGGTAGCACAATGAGTCGCCCACTCCCTAAGAGTTTGTCCTGCTGTCATGATGCAATGATATACCTGTACTAAAAAATATCTTGGCACAAAACGGTTAAATTTGCCGTATCCCCGGCAACGGCGCCAATTTGTTGGGTGTCGAATCCAACAAATAAATAAAGAATAAACCTACTAGTATGAGTGAAAGTAAGGTTCGTGTCCTCAGGGATACAGATTAACCAATTATACCAAAAACATTTCAAGTGCGGATACGATTGTTTAAAGGGGGGGTTTGATTTGAAAAAAAATGACAAAAACTAAATTAAAAACTAAGACGATTAAAATGTTGGGGAATTCAGATATTAAAAACTAATTTCAACACCAGGGCAATTTCTTGATTCGATTCGGCTTACGATCATTAACGGTCACGGTGCAATGATCCTTTTAATTAATAGTTTGTATCAATACTAGACGTCACGCCGTTCGGACATCCACTCCATCTAAAGTCTAACCAAGCGCAGTCCAATCGCAGTTCGTTGATTAGAGCCAACCCGCTACTCCAAGCTCACGCCGTTCGGATCTTAGTGTGCGGGTTGCATGATAGAAGTATCGATTATAATTAAACACTCACGCCGTTCGGAATGTTCAACTAGATCATGTGACTCTATAATAATTTTGGGTTCATAGACAAACTCAAAATATTATTTGTTCCTTGTATCAAAAACTAAAACTTTATTAGGGTTTTAAATATTGATTGAACTTTATTAGAAAAATTAATAAGTTGATCAGGTTTATTAACAATCTAATATTTTCCGGATTGAATCCATATTATAAACAAGAATCACACAAACAAACCACTAAAATAAATGGATCTCATAACCGTTTCACATAAGTTTATGAATCAAAATCAAACAAACCCTAGTGTTGAAACTAAAAGGTTCTAGCCGGACATGACGGCTAGAACAACCAAAACAACTACGAAACTAAATATTAAAATCAAAGCTTACGAAAATAAAAAATAGAGAATTGTCTTCAATCCCAAAAAAATCAAATCCAAAACTCAATGTTTCTGCCTTTTGCCTCCTCTTCGATATTGCCCAGCTACCGTCCAAAGATTGAATGATAATCTCTAAAAAAAATGTCCAGATCCCTTTTTTTTTTTCAAATATCCCCCCACGAAAAGCTCACTATATTGTTGTTATCTTATTTTTTTTTCATATTAAGAGGGTGTTTGGGATTGAGTTTCAAAACTGCTTATTGACTTATTGGCTTTATGAAAAAGCCAATAAGTCAATAAGCTGTTTGTGTAACCCAAAAGCACTTTCTGTTTTGACTATTGGCTTTTGGCTTTTAAGGGTGAAAAAGCTGTTTTTGAAAAGTTAGAAATCCTGGCTTTTAGCTTTTGGCTTTTTACTTTTGGAAAAAATTTACAAATTTACCACTCATACAACCAATATTCGCAATAAGTTAAGCGAAACACTTAAAAAAATAACAATTTATTGACTTTTTGACGTTTCTCATCTCAAAAACTAATCCAAACACTTTTTTTAAAACTCCTTTTCAAAAAGTCATAAGCCAATAAACACTTTTGACCAAAAGCACTTTTGCATTTCCAAACTCAATCCCAAACACCCGTTAAATTCTTTCAAGTATTGAACTTTCAATTCAGCCCCCTCTAGTTCTTTTCATGCTGTTTGCGGCCTAAACTTCTTTTCAAGAACGCCAATAAAGTCCAAGTAAATTGCAACCTCGCCTCGTCAATGCTCGCCATTGCCTCTTTCAATTCTCACACCTACAAAATCAACCAAAACAAACCAAAGTAGATTCCATTCCACCAAAACATGCACTTCACGAAAATGATGCAATATGTACAACCTAAATGCATAAAAACGCCCAAACTAGCTACTAAATTAATGATAAAATATGCCTAAAAATGCAACTAACACTTACCAACCATTTGCTTCATTTTTAATGTTTTAGTTTCTTTGTTCAATTGTTTTTAAACAAAGCTTAGAACTTTGATATTTATTTATTGTATTTAATGTTTGACTCAGGGGCGGACCTAGCTAATTGCTAGGGACCACGCCCGTTGCTACTCAACTTCGCGCGCGTAATGGAAATTTTTCGTTTTTTTTACGATTTTTCGAAAACGTTGCTACTAAAATTTAATAAACGTTACTAAGTTACTACTAAATGAAATTATACGTTACGGCATTACATTACTCGAAAAAATATTTACCGATTCCGACTAGTTATAACGAGATAAACGCATTCGGTGTTTGGGAGAATGAACCGTAGACAGGACGGGGGTCGGCCGCCGTACAGCTCCTAGCTCTAAGACCTCTGTTCCGCCGCCGCCAAGCCACACCTCCGCCGTTTGCTTCCTCAAACCACCACCACCAAAACGTAGCTGTAAGACCCCGTTCTCTGTCTCTCTCCAGTGTGTGTACACGCGTCGTCAAGAGCAGCGCGGCCGATGCCCGGCTGTTGGCGGTGGCCGGAAACCTTCGGTTTCCTCTTCTCTTCCGCATCTCAGCTTCTCTCTCTGTGTATGTTTATGGCTCTTGTGTGTAACAGTGTATAAACTAACAGGAAGGAAAAAAGGAGGAGACACTGTAGCGACGTCGTCAGTAAAAAGCAATTTCCGTTACCGTTAAATCACTGTTCTCCGTGATGTTTCAAATTAGTATATATCTAACATGTCCTGATTTAATATATAGAGTAATATATACTAATAACTAATCTATTAAAATTGTTTGCGGATTTAAAAAAAAAATAACCGCATCGTGTCTTCTCCTTCTCCTTGTTTGATGACTTTGCTGCAAACCCTAACTCATCGCTCTCTGATTTTCTGTTCACCTATTATTCAGGTATAAACTATATTTCTGTATCTGTGTGTTAATAACACCTACCGTTGGTTTCCTTTTTGTAGTTAGAAACCCTATCCAAAGAAATTTGATTGGAACTTTGCTTACTTAATAAATTAGAATTTTGCCCTATAACAACTTTTATAACAATGTTTTGTCACGGTTTTTAATTGTCTGTATAATTCTTTTAATTTTGATTTCCTTTTTTTGTAGTTGGAAACCTAATTGGAGAGATGGATAGGATTTCAGAGCTTCCTGATTTCATTGTTCATCACATACTCTCTTTTTTCCAAACTTCGCCTGCAGACCTTGTTCGAATGAGCGTATTGTCTAAGACTTGGTTTCACCTTACTGCGTCTTTCCCGGTTTTATATTTCAATATCCATAATTTTACGTCTCGGGAACGTTTTTTTAAGTATGTTGAGTATACCACCTCTAGATTTTGCAACCAAAATCTTGCTGCACACAGGCTCAAGCTCATTACTAGTATTCGGGACCCTACAGAATTAGATATGGTTGATAGATGCCTTGGATTGCTTCTTAGGAATGGCGTGAACGAGTTGGTAATTAGAATAACCGACTCATCAAATGTCACCAAGTCCCCTTCCGCTTTTGCTGTGCAAAAGTACCGTTTGCCAAACATACTCTTATCTGCTTCTGTTTTAAAACGTTTGACCATACATGGCTGTGACTTGCCTTCTTCCTTGATGGTTGATGATGTCAACTTTAAGTCTTTGATTCGTTTGGAACTGAAAAACGTTCATTTAGATGAAGAACTGATCAACTATCTCATCACTAGTTGCCCTCTTCTACAAGTATTTAATATTCACATTTGTCCTCGTTTTAAAAGCTTTTTTCTTCGTGGGCATCAAAATCTTCAAAAAATTTTGATTTCCTATGACACTCGAGTTGAGAGAATAGACATTGAAGCTCCAAATCTATCGTCTATTTGTATTACAAGTTTTGATGAAACAGCAGGGGCAGCGGAAATGAACTTGGCTTTATGCAAAAAACTAAAATCCGTGATTTACATTGGGCATCGATATCCGTTACCAAACTCGAATGGTACCGACTTCTTATCCAACTTCCCCTTCGTTGAAACATTTTATTTGGCTACTATGAATAACTGCAACAATATCAAGTTTTCAAGCGCTTCCTTGAGATCATTGGTGTTACATTCAGACTCTGACTTGGAAGAAATTGAGTTCACTGCCCCCAACTTGGATTCATTTAGTTACCCTTGTGATTACCGCGCACTCTCGTCTATAATGGATGAAAGCTGGCCTCCGTTAAGGGATGCAACCCACTTGAAAGCATGTATGCGTTGTTATCCGGTGCGTAATATAGACGCACAATGGTTCCAGAAGTTAAGGCGGTTTTTGAATAAGAAAAACGGATTCAAAGTTTTGAACTTGTATATTCGGGCCATATATAGTCAGGTTCGTATTTGTGGCCAACATTTTTGTATTACTTTGCTGTGACCAATTATGTATAATAATCCAAACACAAAGTTGTCTATTCATTCTAATTCTTGCAGAGTTTCATGGTGTTAGAGAAGCTAAAGGCGGTTGAGGTGCCCCCTTATGAACTCGAGCATGTTGAACTACAACTAGAAACCCATGCGGAACCATTGGCTCATATAGCTTTTGTGGATGCTGTACTTTGGTGTTGCCGTCCTCGATCTCTAACTTTCAGATCATCCTCTCCTTTAACTGATTTTCAAGAACAAAATGATGTTGTCAAGGTAAGACTTAATTATATATAAATGTTATTTTACTTTCATTGCACTTTTCTCAAACTGATTTTATTGTTTTCGAATCTGTTTTACACTGCAGTAAGTAAAGATATTATCTTCTTTTTCTATTTGTTATATTTTTCTTCAGTTTACATACGAGAAGCTACTTCAACAAGAAGATCCAGGTCGTACCAATATTCAGATTGTATCGCCTTCCTCTTCATTGTTGATGGCATTGTCGGGTGAAGGAAAAGCAATTAGCTTCATAAAGGAAGAAGGTACGTTTTTTTTATCAGCTAACATTATAAACATGTATAACATATTTTATTTATCTCACTTGGATAATCCAAACAGCCGTTTAAGAAGAAGAAGCAGGATAATACAAAGGTACGCTGATAAGGAGATTTTCTGATGCGTCTGATTTAGGATGATGATATAAAAGCTATGAGTAACAATTAGAATTTTAAAAATTGCAGTTTACCTTTTATAAATATTTTTATGATCTAGTGTTTGTTTTGAATCATGACAATGATATCTTGACTATATATGCATTAGGGGCTTTTGTTTCGTTACGCATTGTTCAATTTGTTAATCTTTGGGCATTATTTGATGGTTTTTGTAAAGCCTGGCAAAAACAGGTGGTTAGGTGATAACCGGTCCATTAATAAGTTTCATACAGCTGCATAAGATAGAATTCGACAAATTCTGTAATAACCCAAGAGAATAGGACATGAGGATTTTAAAACGTCGCAATCTGGGTTTTAAAGCCAGCAGCATGTCTCATTTCATTGTGTTTTATTCTAAGTCATCTTGTTTCAAGTTAAATGGTGGATCATGAAAGAAACAGAGATCCATACCTGTTTGACATCATGTCTCAAATCGTTTACCATTCATATTATGATAAGCACACAATATTTTAAAACCATTTTATATGAGTTATTGTAAGATTATTGGTATCATTGGTGGGTCACAAATTAATATGAATCTGCCACCAGAATGGCGGTTGTTGGTGAATTCATTCGTGTACGCCCGTAAATAGTTCAAATCATACTAATAACAGTGGTGAAGCTTGAAGATCAAATCGATGGGGGGCCGGCTTCAACTTTTTCGTATTGGTAGAGGCCGGAAGATCAAATCTGTGGGGGCCGTACTCAATCCATATAAAAATTACCTACAAAAATTGCAAACTTTCACCACTAAGCCAAAAAATGGTGGGGCCGGGCACCCCCTGTCCTCCTCACTAACCTTCACCTCTGACTACTAAAACACATGATAATCTAGGGCACATAAATCC
The DNA here is from genome assembly GCA_030844895.1 of Ambrosia x helenae. NCBI lineage: Eukaryota > Viridiplantae > Streptophyta > Magnoliopsida > Asterales > Asteraceae > Ambrosia > Ambrosia x helenae. Next base: position 17,625 of record JAUTDX010002617.1, on the reverse strand, counting down.
AACAATCAAAATAGGCTATTAACGCATAAACTCCAGATTGGTTCCCATTAGAATGTTAAAAGTTATGGAGAATAGATAAATACGATCATGAATTTATGACTAATCAGAGACTAAGCCAGTAAGCGACATAACATATAGTGATATTAAACATCTAAGTCGAACTTATAAAGTCCAGTTCTTTGTTCATGTAAGCATCAAGAACCTCATTTTACTCCTTACTGTAACGAACAGAGCTAATTCATATCGGCAATGCAGGTGCTAAAATTGACTAGCAACACAGTTGAATACATATCAATGACCATTTACAGGAGATTAAACTAGAAATTACTACTAAGTACTGCCACACCATTTGCCTCTTGTGCCTTGCTAATTATGTGATACATTTCTGTTTTAACGGTTTGAAATGCTTTTTTCAACATTATACACCAAGCGTTGATGTTTCGAAGAGAAAAAGGCTTTCTTTCCAGCCACAAGTCTAAGATGGCTCAAACCATGATCACAAGTCTGGATGATCTCTTAGCTCACATAACCACCTTTAATACATTGTCAATGGTTCTACATTTTGTGACGAAGATCAAGGACTTGTGTTGTGGATGGATCATCGAGGAACGAGTCAAGCCTCTCCATCACTGGGTTGATCTATACGGGATAGAGGTCAAACACTTAGGGAAGGAAGTCATACGTTGACAGAAAGGCATACGTTGCCCATGATAAAAAGGGTTGTGCCACCATTAGATTTAGTTTGCCCGTGAAGGTATGATCTTCTATGACACATGATAGCTTTTGACTTGTTTCAACAAAGTTAACATTGAAAAAGCAAATCAAAAGTTGACATAAGGAAAACCTTCAAGACTTAACAAGTTAGTATTTTTTATTTTTATTTTTTAACAAGTTAGAATTTTGTTAATCTATGAATAAAATTATAATTCGGGGACAAAAAAATTATTTAAAAAAAAAATATCATTTAAGTCGACTTCAAACATGCACACCCATGAATATATGAGAAACACAAAGCAACTAGTTTTATACCCGTACGTCCGGTGGACGGGTTGTACAACAAAATTATATAAAAACTTATAAACATTATAATTCTTTCTTTTGGTTTGCTAACTTGACAATCTAAAACACTATTTGTATATGAAATATACATACAACAGTCAAAACGGTAGTACTTCTTACAATTAGATACAACTTGCAAAAAAAAACTTTCTTTATACACGACATTCCCACTACGGGTATTTATATTAGGGAAATTGGATTTTAACACCCTGAACTATTGACAATTGGCCGCTGACGCACCGAACAACAAAATTGACCAACACCGCACTGTACTTTTAACTTATTGGCCTATATCACCCTCAGACTAACCATGGTTAATTTTTGCTGACGTGGCATGGTGACGTGTCCATTTTTGCTGACGTGGCAGGTGATGTGTCCATGCCACGTCAGCATATTCTCCATGTCATGTCAGCAAAAATGGACACGTCACCATGCCACGTCAGCAAAAATTAACCATGGTTAGTCTGAGAGTGATACAGGCCAATAAATTGAAAGTATAGTGCGGTGTTGTTCAATTTTGTAGTTCAGTGCGTCAGCGGCCAATTGTCAATAATTTAGGGTGTTAAAATCCAATTTCTCTTTATATTATATATGTGAACTCTAACATCATAGTATCAATACTACATTAAATCATTTTACTTAAGTAGAAATGAAAACATAAACATAAATAAACAATTACATCCATCCGTATATAAAGTTAAATGAAACGTCTCACTGGCATTCGACATAGTTCTATTTTGAACGACGACTTTCAACTTATGCAAAGTCCAGTTATGTGGTTGCAGAATCAAAACTCTCTCTGAGGCCATGATAGCCAACCTAGGTATAATACAGAAAATTAATGACCCCAAAATTAACCATAACATAAAACATGAAAGCAAACTGTTCCATATACTTGAGAGCTATATCACACTCTTAATTCTTAAAGGTGATTCGATTTCTTTTCTTATAGACAAAGCACTAAGGAATTCACTTTCCAAATTACATCAATCTGGACAAATTTCTATCTCGAGCTCATCCCATGTACTTTCAATACACAAATACAATATAATTCTTCTACTCAACTCACAAGGTGAATAACTTTAGACTTGTACAGTTCGACATCCGTTGATTGCCAGCCTTCGAAAATGATATTAAGTAAAATGTTATTCAACTTATACTGGCCACTGCAAGCTTCTAACACATCTGGTTCTAATTCCCTAACCTCCACCACTATACCTAAGTCAATTCACATAACAAATAATATCAATCAAATGCACTGCACAAAACCAGTGCACCAAGTGACACGAATTGAAGAAAACATCACAATGGCTACACATCAAAGACTACAAACGACATCACATATCAAACTTACCACACTAAATGAAAGAAAAAAAAAATACCATGGAATAGCACAAACGATACACCGCACGAATGAAAAATACGCATTATGTGAAAACAAAAGCAGGAATAAACACAAAATGCAATCATCGTTACTACACGATAAAAGTGTCTTAACAATAATAAACCCGAAACAAATACATTCAGAACTGATTAAAGAACTACTTCAAATGGTTGTAATAGAAAATTTGCGTGAAGCATACCGCAAGTTGTGCGTTCCTACTGTGATGCAACAACCATTTACCTTTCATGGCAAATTGGCGAGAATCATGTCGCACATTTTACTAAATCAACATTTAAATGAAAACAATAAGTGTTTAACCAAAAACCGTACTTAATAAAAAGGCCTTAACACCCAAAACATCCACTTTAACAAAATTGAACTAACCACAAAACACCAGGCACCAACACATATGTTTTTTATAAAACTTTTCAGCATTCACATTTATCAAGTACATCTATATTTGCAAAAGCGACTTTCTATATTATCTAAGATAATTTACAAGAACAGTGAGTAAGGAAGTAAAGGTAAGATTACACAAAAGATGCCTCCATCAACACAAAGAACATAAACTTCTCATCCACAAAATCACACACTGCAATTGTTGGATTGCACTGGATGATTTTGTCACATATACTCATAACACCAGCAACATGATTTAAATTCCATATAATTCACAACAAACTAAAGTTGTAAATGAATTTCTTAGTTAGTTAATCATCATTTTTTTTTAATATTGAGCTGCTTAAATGACACACTTTTCTTTAAAAAAAAATTATACATATCTCGAAAAAAACCCACAGTCGAGTCTTACCTTAGTCGCTGGAAAACTGACCTTTTCCGCCATATCGGTTTTGGACAGCCTCGAGCCATCAACCCTTCAAATACTCCGTATCGCATTACGCTGGTTCCTGAAACCATCCATCTGCACCACCAGTTTGATTCCATCAAAATGACTGCATAAAGTTAAGCATTAGCCAATAATAACAATTAAGATATCAGATGTCGTCACTATAAGATTTTTGGTATTAAAAATTATGAACGAACTATCCTTTATTCCCACCAAGAAGAATGAAGTTGTTGAGGAGGAATATGCAGACTTCAAGGAGTGAATCGTACCCTCACCTGCAGAATGCAGATACCCATAGTGAATGGGAAAATCAGAAGTCTGTTCTCTCTCTTTGAATTGAAGTGTACGTGCGCATTGATAACCCAAATAAATTGCTTAAAAACCCAACAGAATAGCTGAAATCAATCAAATAGAATACCATACCAACATTAAATAACTAATAATCAGATTGAGCAAACAGATTGCGCGAAGAACACAATCTCTCAATCAAGTAATGTGTGTTGTTAATCAGACAAAAAAAAATGACCTTGACAAAGAAACTAAGAAACCTTGGATGTGTAGAGACCAAAGAACACACCTCAAAAGAAGGTTTTAAATCCAATTAACATCCTTTTTGTTGCTCTTTTTTTTATCAAATATGCAGTTTCCTCAAATGCACCCGCAATCAAAGAAAGAGTGATTCCCTGCTCCAACATCTTTGAATCATCACCATCAAAACTGATCCTTTTGATCATAATACTTAGCCGGTAAGCATAATCAATAAAATTACAAAGTTCCATATCACCAGTCGTTAAATATCGAACAAAATGATGAAAAGTAACAAATAGTGGTGGAAATTATCAAAAACTTACTTGTCCAATGCGAAGCATGGAAGGATATCCATATATTTTTCCCTTCATGAAGTTGAAAATTGGGTTGAATAATCAGTGGCTGATTAGATTAATGGAGTTCCAAAGAACATAAATTAAATATAATAGCCTGTCTTTTTTTAACATTGCTATTTTGAAAGAAAAAAAAATATAAAAATTATGCTCATGTGTGATTATACAGAAATATTGATTATGAGCAATAAAACATATGAATCTTACTAACAGTTACAATTGACAAAAAGAGGCTAAGATGAAAGAAAAAACAAAATGCATAGAAACAAACAAAAAATATTGAGAATAAACCCCAACAAAGATGATTAAGATTCTTACGGTATCGGTTTTTTTTTACGGAAAATCATATGCATTAGTTGAATATGCAGTTCCACCTCCTTCGGTAAAATAACCGGAACTCTTGAGCTTCTCATGAACATCCAGCGTTGGCCCACAATACTGACTATTGAACCTGCAACTTTGATTTGGGAGGTTGTATTTTGTAAATCTTCGGCTCACGAGATTTGGGCCATGGGCCGTCGCCCGCTCTGCCACCCTCTAAGTTGGTCTTGAACTAATGGTGAAGGTAACAATCGCAGTTCAACTATATAAAACAATGTATTCGTCTTGGTTAAAGGACCCAATGTTTGACTGTATTACCTGTTTTAGAACCTACTATTGATAACGACAATTTGTTAAAGATAAGTTAGTTGTTTCTTTGGCAATTTAGCTTCCAAACGACCATCCCATCGTCGTCTCGCATGGTGATGGTAGTGCTCAATGACAATAATGCTCTCCATCCCCTTTGACAATATGTTTCCTATTGTTCTTTTAATCCACTAACCTGTGTTAACTTTGAGTTTGATTATTTAAATATTTGCAATATATTATGCTTTAAATTAAACTTATCTTTTAATTCAAAGGTAAAATTTAGCAATCATATAAACATGTCTAACACAGGATGTGACTTGGCTTTTGCTAAGACTTTACGGCTTTACTCTCTGCTTAGAAGGTGAAATACGAATCATAGTAATGAACGAGTTGATTATGATTGAAAAAACAATATTATTACACTCATATTATGAAATTTGAAATAAAACTATTTAGGAGGCTATTGTGTGCATTGAAGAATAGACTTTGGGCTTACCATAGATATCCCATTCTTTTGGTTTATTCAAGAATTTGTAGAATTGACCCGTTTTGACCTGACCCGCATGTTTTGCCAGGCTTAGCAAAAATCATCAACAAGTCGCAAAGATAAATAAATTGAAAACTGAGTAACAAAGCAAAAGCTCGCTATATATAAAGAGAGTCAAGACACCATTGTCATGATTCAAAATCATCCCTACATAATATTAATATTAATGAACTTATAAACTGCAAGCTGTTAAAACTCTAATCTTTACTCATAATTTCCATACCCTCGTCCTAGCTGATAGATTCCTAAATCCAACACATCAGAATGTCTCCTCATCCGCGTACCTTTGACTGGTACATTAGCCTGCTTCTTCTTAAAGGACTGTTTGGATAATGAGAAGTGAGGTAAAGAATATGTTATACATGTTTATACTTTATGTAGTTGGCTGATATAAAAGTGTACCTCCTTTTATGAAGCTAATTGCTTTTCCTTCACCCGACAATGCCATTAAGAATGAAGAAGATGGGGTTATAGTCTGAATATTGGTACGGCCTTGTTCTTCTTGTTGAAGTAGCTTCTCGTATGTAAACTGAAGAAAATATAACAAACAGAAAAAAATATAACATCTTTACTTAATTGCAGTGTACAACATATTCAAATCAGTTAAAAGAACGTGAAATAACATTTAGATATAACTCTTACCTTGACAACATCATTTTGTTCTTGAAAATTAGTTAAAGGAGAGGATGATCTTAATGTTAGAGATTGAGGACGGCAACACCAAAGTACAGCATTCACAAAAGCTATATGAGCCAATGGTTCTCCATGGGTTTCTAGTTGTAGTTCAACATGCTCGAGTTCATAAGGTAGCACTTCAATCGCATTTAGCTTCTCTAACTCTATGAAATTCTGCAAAAAATGGAATGAATATATACCTTTGTGTTGGGATTACTTTATATAATTGTTCACAAGAAAGTAATACATAAATGATTGGCCACAAATACGGACCTGACTATATTTGTTGCGAAAATACAAGTTCAAAACTTTGAATCCGTTTTTCTTATTCAAAAACTGCCTTAACTTCTGGAACCTGAGTGCGTCTATATAATCATCCGGATAATAGCGCATACTCTTAGCGATAATATTAGAGATAGTGTTTATATTTGAATTATATTGTTTGTTATTATAGATAGGATCGTTTCATAATTATCTCTTTGTAAGTTGCCCTATATAAAGGGTATTGTACTCTTCATATTATTCATTCAATAATAACGATCCATAAACACTTTTATGGTATCAGAGCTACGGCTCAATCCCTAACTTTTTTTTTTTACCGATCGCTGCCTGCCTATTTTTTCTCCCTGCCCTCGTCCAGTAATCTGCTTGTTCCAGCTTTCTGTTTCCGATCTACACCATGACCAAAGAGGCTGATCACAATGATCCTTCAGGTTCGACCCCAAAACCCATACCCCTTCACCCTGCCTACTCCGTGACCAACATCAACTCCAAAATACGAACCCTCGACGGTACCAAAGTCACCTACACCCAGTGGGTTAAGCTTTTTCGCCTACACGCCACCGCATACAAAGTCTCCCAACACATAGACGGGTCTGACCCCCCTGCCGAAACCGATGCCGGTTATCCATTGTGGCTCGAACTCGATGCGTTAGTCCTACAATGGATCATCGCCACTGTTTCGGATAGTCATCTCCCTCGGCTTATGAAGCACGTTACCTCAGCCCGGGCCGCTTGGTTAAAATTGGAAAAACTTTATTTAAGCAACAAAAACGCCCGCGCAGCCGCGTTAGAAACACAGTTTTGCAACCTCACACTTGCCAACTGTTCTTCTGTCGCCGAGTATTGTGAACGGTTAAGCAATTTAGCGAATCAATTGGAAGATGTGGATCACCCCATTACCGAGTCTCGCTTGGTCTTACAACTGGTTCGAGGACTTCCGCAGGAGTACGATACAACCGCAGCTCTTATTCATCAAAACAACGCGGATTGGGACACCGCTCGCACCATGCTACAGGACGATGTTATTCGTTTGGAGGCTCGTAAATCCCCTGCTTCGTCCGTCCTTCTTACACAGCAGCAGCCGCATACGGCTTCCTCTTCTGGGCCACCTTCGGGTCATCACACACCTAACCCTAATCCGAATCCTACTTCGCACCCTTCTTCTTACGGGTCTAGAGGTAGGGGACGGGGACGGGGAAGGTCGAACAGAGGTGGCCGAGGCCGTGGTTACTCCGGCTGGGTTCCGCAGATGGCATCCTACCCTAATTGGGCATGGTGGGTTCCTCCACCATGTCCTTACCCGACTTCCTCTTCTTGGCAGCCGTCAAACAGCAGCAATACTCAACAAGGTTTCAGTGGACAAGGCCCATACACACCATTCAGCCCAAACCAAGCGGCCCAAGCCCAATCCAACAGTAGCGGCAGTCAGCAGCAGGCCCAAACACAATTTGTGGGATACGTCCCTTCACAGCCTTCCGCACCGCCTTATTATGGGTACAATGCTTTATGTCCCTCTGATTTAAGTGCTGCTCTTTCCACTTTACAGGTTAATTCTCAAGACCCCACGAAGTACATGGACACTGGGGCCGAGGCTCACGTCACGCAGGATCAAGGTATGATTCAAATTCCATCTTCATCTACTGCATACAATAAAATTTTGGTGGGCAATGGTGAATGTGTTCCAATTGCTAAATCCGGAACGGGCTTTTACACCTTACCCAACCGTACCTACATTTTGCCCAACCTCCTTTATAGCCCACACATTATTAAAAACCTTATCTCTGTTAGACGTTTTACCCGTGATAATTGGGTCTCTTTAGAATTTGATCGTTTGGTTTTTCTTTGAAGGACCTCCACAATGGAAGAATTCTTTCGCGCCACAATAGCATCGGCGACCTATATCCTGTCACACCACCGCAACTTCCGCCACAAGCTTGCTATATCACTGCTGTTTCTCTTCCCTGGCATGATCGCCTTGGACATCCAGGACATCAAGTTTTAGAATTTTAAGTCGTAATTTTAATTTTCTTTGTAATAAAGACCATAAGTCTAAATTTTGCAACTCTTGTCATATTTCTAATAGCAAGCGATTACCTTTTTATGCATCCGATTCTTATACTTTTGCACCTTTTGACATCATTTACTGTGACCTATGGACCTCTCCCATACCAAGCAAAACTGGGTATAAATATTATATGGTTTTAATAGACAATTTTTCCCATTTTGTTTGGGTTTACCCCCTTAAATTTAAATCAGAAACCTTCCCCACCTTTGTCAAATTCCATCGTCTAATTAACACACAGTTTAAACCGCAAAATTAAAACTTTTCAATGTGACCTCGGGGGTGAATTTGATAACAACGCTTTTAAAACCTTTGCAAACCAACAGGGACTTCTATTCCGATTTTCCTGTCCCCAGACCTCTTCCCAAAACGGTCGTGCCGAACGTATGATCCGTCGCCTCAATGACGTCATACGAGCCTTACTCATCCATGCCAACCTTCCTCCCTCATTTTGGGTGGAAGCTCTCCATACCGCCACTTACCTACACAATATTTTACCCACTAAGCGTTTAAACTTTTTTACCCCTACCTTTGCCCTCTACCTCCGACACCCCACCTATGACCACTTACGTGTGTTCGGGTGCGCCTGTTACCCCAATACATCTGCCACCCAACCCCATCGACTTCACCCACGGGCCGTCCGGTGCATTTTCCTCGGTTACCCACCAGACTTCCGTGGGTACCGATGCTTTGACCCAACCACAGGCCGGGTTCATATATCTCGCCATGTCACATTTGACGAGTCTACCTTTCCATACACTCTTCCTAACCCGGTCTCCTCCTACACCTTTTTAGATGATTCCTTACCCCCCGCCTTCACATTTTCCCCAACCCCGACCCTCGCACCTATCCCTAACCCACCCGGCCCTTCACAGTCACATTCAACCGGCCCTTTACCTCCCAAACCAACTGGCCCACCACAGACACACCCGCCAGGCCCAATTACATACTCCCGTCGCCCAAAACCCACCCTTCCAGCCCAAACAGCCCAGTCATGCTCGGTCCCTCCGGGTTTTCAGCCGTTACATACCACGGGCCCACCGCCCGCGTCCAACCCAGCCCCACAGCCATCCACTCCAGCCCAATCCACTCACCCGATGACCACTAGAACCAAAACGGGCTCCCTTAAACCCACTACACCTCTTAACCTACATACAGCCACTATTTCTCCCATACCCAATACCTATGCCAAAGCCTTTTCGGACCCGCATTGGACACACGCCATGCAGGCCGAATTTAATGCATTGCAGGAAAATGAAACATGGGATTTGGTCCCTCGACCGGCTGACAGACCAGTTATTCGGTGTATGTGGCTCTTTCGCCACAAATTCAAATCTGATGGGTCATTAGAGCGCTATAAAGCGCGATTGGTTGTAAACGGGAAGTCACAAACTGTGGGGATTGATTGTGAGGATACTTTTAGCCCAGTTGTTAAGCCTACTACCATTCGTACAGTCTTGTCTTTGGCTGTCTCACGTTCTTGGCCAATCCATCAATTGGATGTCAAGAACGCATTTTTACATGGTGATTTACAGGAGACGGTTTTTATGCATCAGCCACCGGGATTCGTTGATAAGCGATTTCCCAATTTTGTTTGTCGATTGAAGAAATCTTTATATGGTTTAAAACAGGCTCCACGTGCATGGTACACGCGTTTTGCTACGTATATTCTCTCACAGGGTTTTCGGAGCAGTGCATGTGACACGTCTTTGTTTATTTACTCTAAAGGGCCTCACACTGCTTACTTATTGTTATATGTTGATGATATCATTCTCACCGCATCCTCTGATGCCTTCCTACGGGATATTATTACCGCGCTCTCACGAGAGTTTGCCATGACCGATCTCGGTCGCTTACATCATTTTCTGGGCATTACAGTGACTCATCAGACACATGGGCTATTTTTATCACAATCACAGTACACCAAGGATATCATCAATCGGGCCTCAATGACTTCTTGTAAACCATGCACTACACCAGTTGACTTATCTTCTAAGTTGAGTGCTACAGATGGACCGCTTTTTCCTGACCCCACTTTGTACAGAAGCCTTGCTGGTGCCTTGCAGTATCTGACCTTTACTCGGCCTGACATCTCGTACGCTGTCCAGCAAGTTTGCTTATTCATGCATGAGCCTCGGGAATCTCATTTTGCGTTCATGAAACGTATTATTCGGTATCTGCAGGGAACCATACATTACGGCATTCGGATCTCCAAGTCTGCTGTAAACTCGCTGGTTGCTTACTCGGACGCCGACTGGGGCGGTTGTCCCGATTCTCGCCGCTCCACTAGTGGCTACTGTATTTTTCTTGGAGATAATTTAATTTCGTGGTCGTCTAAGCGCCAGCCCATTGTTTCTAGATCCAGTGCGGAAGCAGAGTATCGTGGAGTCGCAAATGCAGTGGCCGAAGCTACTTGGGTTCGCAACCTTCTTCTTGAGTTACATGTTCCACTTTGTCAGGCCACGATCGTCTATTGTGATAATGTTTCAGCCATTTATTTGTCCAACAATCGGTTCAACATCAGCGGACAAAACATGTGGAAATTGATATACATTTTGTACGAGAAAAGGTTCGAATAGGCCACATACGAGTTCTCCATGTTCCTTCATCATCTCAGTTTGCCGACATCTTTACCAAGGGACTCTCGCGAGAATTGTTTCAGTCTTTTCGGTCCAGTTTAACCGTCTGCTCCGCTCCCGATCAAACTGCGGGGGACTCTTAGCGATAATATTAGAGATAGTGTTTATATTTGAATTATATTGTTTGTTATTATAGATAGGATCGTTTCATAATTATCTCTTTGTAAGTTGCCCTATATAAAGGGTATTGTACTCTTCATATTATTCATTCAATAATAACGATCCATAAACACTTTTACATACATGCTTTCAAGTGGGTTGTATCCCTTAACGGAGGCCAGCTTTCATCCATTATAGACGAGAGTGCGCGGTAATCAAAAGGGTAACTAAATGAATCCAAGTTGGGGGCAGTGAACACAATTTCTTCCAAATCAGAGTATGAATGTAACACCAATGATCTCAAGGAAGGGCTTGAAAACTTGATATTGTTGCAGTTCCTCATAGTAGCCAAATAAAATGTTTCAACGAAGGGGAAGTTGGATAAGAAGTCGGTACCATTCGAGTTTGGTAACGGATATCGAAGCCCAATGTAAATCACGGATTTTAGTTTTTTGCATAAAGCCAAGTTCATTTCCACTGCCCCTGCTCTTTCATCATAACTTGCTATACAAATAGACGATAGATTTGGAGCTTCAATGTCTATTCTCTCAACTCGAGTATCATAGCCAATCATAATTTTTTGAAGATTTTGATGCCCACGAACACAAAAGCTTTTGAAACGAGGACAAATTTGAATATTAAATACTTGTAGAAGAGGGCAACTAGTGATGAGACAGTTGATCAGTTCTTCATCTAAATGAACGTTTTTGAGTTCCAAACGAATCAATGACTTAAAGTTGACATTATCAACTATCAAGGAAGAAGGCAAGTCACAGCCATGTATGGTCAAACGTTTCAACACAGAAGCAGATAAGAGTATGTTTGGCAACCGGTACTTTTGCATAGCAAAAGCAGAAGGGGACTTGGTGACATTTAATGAGTCGGTTATTCTAATTACCAACTCGTTCACGCCATTCCTAAGAAGCAATCCAAGGCATCTATCAACCATATCTAATTCTGTGGGCTCCCGAATACTTGTAATGAGCTTGAGCGTGTGTGCAGCAAGATTTTGGTTGCAAAATCTAGAGGTGGTATACTCAACATACTTAAAAAAACGTTCCCGAGATGTAAAATTATGGATATTAAAATATAAAACCGGGAAAGACGCAGTAAGGTGAAACCAAGTCTTAGACAATACGCTCATTCGAACAAGGACTGCAGGCGAAGTTTGGAAAAAAGAGAGTATGTGATGAACAATGAAATCAGGAAGCTCTGAAATCCTATCCATCTCTCCAATTTAGGTTTCCAACTACAAAAAAGGAAATAAAAATTAAAAGAATAATGTAGACTATGAAACCAACAGTGACAAAACCTTGTTATAAAAGGTCAAAATTCCAATATATTAAGTAAACAAAGTTCCAATCAAATTTCTTTGGATAGGGTTTCTAACTACAAAAAGGAAACAAACGGTTGTTATTATTAACAAGATTAACACACAGATACAGAAATATAGTTTATTACCTGAATAATAGGTGAGCAGAAAATCAGAGAGCGATGGGTTAGGGTTTGCAGCAAAGTGGTCAAACAAGGAGAAGGAGAAGACACGATGTGGTATTAATTTTTTGAAAATTTTCACCGTATCATCCGTAATCAATCAAAAGATCTATCACTTTCAGTTTCATAAAATCAAATTAAATATGATATTTGAATTTGAAGGAGGTTATTCTTCACTCGATATTATTCATTCGATATTCAGAATAAAAGTATCAAAAGAACATTCAAAAGAATAGTATTATATTAATCTTTTTCCTCACAATTTTTCATGCTTTAATTTTTATATCATCTAATAAAAAATATATTGCGAAAATGCTCAAAATCTTATTTTTTTTAATGGTTTTAAGGAACAAATAGTAGCACAAATATTTTTCATTTATTGTTCTGGCATACCACCGCGTATTGTTTCGAAACCAGCACAAACATGTTTGAAATTAGCGCAAACAATATTGAAACTAGCACATGCAGTTTCGAAATCAGCACAGGCAAAACTAACACAAAACAAATTCGAAACTAGTCCAGACATAACCAACAACACAAACAATTCTAAAGTGCCATTTTCAGTACTTAGACTATATGGTGTGTCCCCCTTTTCCCCTAACTCCCCCAAGTGCCACATCAGCGCTACATCATTCCCCCCATTTTCTCCCCTAAAGTTTGGAAATGGTATTCCCCCAATCCCCCTTCATTTTTTATTACATAAAGTTTGCATAAAAAATAAAAAAAATAAAAATAAGCCAATCAGATCTCTCGGTGAGATCGGTGCTTCTTCCCCGTGTTCCCCGAATTTGAATCGGTGGGGGTGGTGTTTTGCGTGGTCCCTGATGCCAAGTCACCTCCCCGGATTATCTCCCCGAGGGCACACCTAACAGTCTTACAAAGAAAATGTCATTTTACAATAAATATATATATATATATATATATATATATATATATCAATATTATACACGTATTAAAGATAAAAAAATGTTTCTTTTTATAGTGTATTTTTTTAAAAAAAATAAAAATTACTTAAAAGTTATTTTAGTTTTTAAAAAATTGGTGGAACTAGTAGAAATAGTCAACAAAAGAAAATTTAATTCTCATCCTTTTATTTTATGATCACGTGCCGAGTTTGGTTTTAATTATTTTGTACTATTCAATTCAAGGGGTAGTGACCATATCATAGTGGATAGTGATGGAGGGTGGAGTGATGTGGCGATGACGTGGAGGGTAGTGATGGTGACTAAGAACGTGACCATACCCTATTGCCTTACGCATTGCTTTAGTGTTTGTCAAATATTCGGTGTGTATGTCTGAAGCAGACTTAGAGGATGTTTGTTTCGGCTCTTAATGGAACAGATGTCTGAATCAGTCAGACATTTGCCTCTGAATGGGTAAGCATTATACTGAGTCTGAATAGTTCAGACCTGTTAGTGGTTCAGCACCTAATAGTTCAGACCTTTTACTGGTTCAACACTTACTCATTCAAAAGTTGCCAAACAATCCATTGGACAAATGATTGTGGATTATAAAAAAAAAAAAAAAAAAAAAAAAACAAACAAACTTGATTTATCATGGACGGCCCATAGTTAGACCATGCAACACATATCATCAAGTTCTTCAAGTTTTGATTTGTTGGTGTTGACTAAACTTTGTTGGAGCTTAAGTAACTTGTTAAGTCTTCACAGTTTTCCTTATGTCAACTTTTGATTTGTTTTTCAATGATAACTTTGTTATAACTAGCCAATAGCCAATAGCCAATTAGACATCATGTATTATACTTGACCATACCTGTGAGTACCTCATTTTTTTCCATGGGTAAACCAATTTACATCAATCATATGCCTTCATTAGCTTTTACTTTATTGGTGTTTAATGAGGCTTTAGACAATCAATTCAGAGTTGGGGAGTGTATCAATCATCTTTGCTAATATGTTCCTCGTTTTGAGAACTTTGTGTGATTTATGTTTTTGACTTCATTCAAAATGGAATTTTTGTATATGAGCATATATAATTATCACGTATATATATATATATATATATAAGAAAAGACTTTTGCTGACGTGGCGTGCAATGGAGGCCTCAACCTTGTGTCACGTGGCATCATAATGAAGAGTTTTTGGTGTTTTTAAATTGTTTCCTTTTTAATTAACTTGAGTTATTTTAGGAAAAAACAATTTAAAAATAAATTTAAAATTTTCTCTCTCATATTTCCTCCCATAACTTTTAAACGTTTATATCTTTTATATACGGGATTTTTTAAAGAAAAAAATTACACCAAATTAACGAGCGTTTTATTATCTTTCCAACGAGTACCATAGTGCTATATAAAAAAACGGAGAAAAAATCGACTATTTTTTGTGTGGGTTTCGTTCATACAGGAAAAAAACACACAAAGTGTTCATGTTATCACGTAAAATTAGATTTTGTGGGGAATATGAGTTATTACTGATTAGAATACTATGAACATGCAATGATTGGAAGATTTGTGGTTAGTTAACTTGAGCAATTTGTAATAGGTTATCACGTAAAATTAGATTTATCAACCCCGGGACCCTCCCGGGGTAATCAGCTAGTATAATATATTTTTTATATCAACTAGAATTATCTTCTGCGCTTCGCGGCAGATTATCCGGAAAACAAATGGGAAAATTACTGTTAACATAGCAGATTGGATAAGGACTTCATACAAACTTGGCATTAAAGAGTTCAAAACATACACCTATATAGATTTACATTTAAGAGTTCTAAAGCATTTTCATGCTTACATAGATAATTACAGGAAAGGACTTGCAAAATTGTTGGCAAAAGTGTTACGGTTTACAAAACGCTTTTCATACTACACATGTTTTCATTCATGAAAGGATTTACTAAGATAGGGAGCAAAAGTTGTTTGACAGGATGTTGTCAAACCAAAAGAGTGCCGATCAGTTTTTGGTCAGTCTAGATATCGGGTTCGTTTGGTGTCACTTATAGGTCCTGTGGAAAACAGTGTTGAGTTAGTAATTTGTAGAGTTAGAAATTTAAAGCGAGGAGATGGTGTACCTGGTTCCTCAAGCAACAGTTGTCGTTTGGCTTTGGGATTGATTGTTACGCCAGCGTTTATACTCTTAGCGTTTGGTGAGTACAGAGCTTCTGCTAGCGTTGTTGCAATTTTTTTTTTAGGCCTTATTAACTGCCAATAAGTTTCCTGATGAACCACCTGCTGTTTTGGTGTACCTAACATTCATTGTGTGTTCTTGTCCCATTGCATCCAATAAGGGTTTGGGTATCTGAATCAATCTGTGTAGCCCTCTTTGACAACAATATCTCTACATGACATTCCAACAATGGTGTTTAGGGCTTTATCAAAGATTGTGGCAGTTGTTGTGTTGGTGTTATCTGATATTTTAGTGAAAGCTATATAAAAATATGCTGGTTCTTTTAGATTATGAGTTCCGCATGACCACCCTGTTGGTGTTTCGTATATGTTCCTGGGACACTCTGGACACTTTATGTAGTACCATGGTTTGTCATTTACATAGGAGACAATTGATGCAATGCAAGTGAATGTTTTTCCCTGCTGAAAAATATATGGAGTTAGTATTGTTATTTTGTTAATTAAGAAAACGGGTTTCTTACTCGATTTTGTCACCAGAAGTCTTACTCCCTGCTGACCATGTTTTTCCCAGGTTCTTTTGCAGTTGCATGTATCAGTTGTTGCTCGTGTGGTTCTGATGGTTGAGGTTCTTCGATGAATCTGATGGTGTTATTGTTTAGTTAGAGTGCAGGGTAAACAAATGTAAATTCTTATGTTTTCTTACTGTTACGCATGGCAATGGCTTCGGTTGTTTGTGGGTTGAAATATGTATATGATGCTAGTGTCGAGCCCAGTTGAAGTCTATATGTAGAGTAGAGGACAATAAAATTCACAGCATAAACGGAAACATTAAAAAGAAAAGTTATTCAGGG
Source organism: Ambrosia x helenae (assembly GCA_030844895.1). Lineage (NCBI taxonomy): Eukaryota > Viridiplantae > Streptophyta > Magnoliopsida > Asterales > Asteraceae > Ambrosia > Ambrosia x helenae. The sequence goes on along the minus strand of JAUTDX010002617.1, from coordinate 1,093 downwards.
GTTGTATTGAACTCGCCACACAAACTGAAGTGCTTGTAGACGTTTTACCACTGAATCAAAGTAAAATTTTTATTAATTATATTTTGATCAGTGATCGGATCAAAGACACGTGTAAAATAAATACAGATGACACTATTTATCATCGTTTAATAAAAAATATAACTTGATAACAAAAACCAGAATATGCAACTAAGTAACAAAAACCAAAATGACAATATTAAAAAGAGAGTTGTTTAGGGGCTGTATCGAACTCGTCACACAAACCGAGGTAAAAGCTAAAACAAAAACGTTAAAAGAAAGTTGTTTAGGGGTTGTATCGAACTCGCCACCAAACTGAAGTGCTTGTAGACGTTTTACCATTGAACCAAAGTAAAATTTTATTAAGTATATTTAGGAAAGTGATTTGTTTTGAAAAAATATGAACTTCAGGAAGTGAAAGTTTAGATATGATCTGAAATTTGTACATATATCTTACCATAATATTTGCTTATGCGTAGAGATGTGATCACTGCAACAATGGTTGTTCTGCATTTACCATGTCTTGTACATTGCAAAATGGTAGCACCTCTTCCCATAGTGTCGTTATTTTGTTACCACTGTAAAGAAATCATCGCCCAATGCATTAAAACCAATTTTCAAGTGTATAAGCTTTCAACAGTAATTTGCAATGGGATGGTATACAAAGTATAAAATCAAAAGAGCGATTGGGTTATGGCTGTGATTACTATGAAGACAGACATGTAAGGGTCAATTTAGGTGGTTTTTTATTTATTTATTTTAAAGAAGGCAAACAAAACATCAGACTTTCAAATCATAGTATAAGGCTAACTGATTATTTGCAATGCCCATAAGAAAACGTAATCATCTAATGACAATAGGTCTGTGCAGATTACCGTTGCAGCAGAGGCGCTGCTGTTTGTTTCATTTATTATTAGCCTAGTACAATTCAGATTTATTTGGCGCCCCTGCAGCAGATTCTAACCAAAAAACAAATATTTTAGAACTGCAGTTTCATAATTGCGTTGTTGCAGCAGAAGCGAATCAAATAGCCACTGCTTGCTGATGTTGCAGCAGCTTGCGCAGCTGCTGATGT